>CM019720.1:340000-560000 GCA_009760885.1 Achatina immaculata
TCCCATGGTCATGACCTTTGTGTCTCTACATTCCTTTAGCGCTTGAACACCAACTATTTTCTGCATTTCTACTATTGGTGTGGACCTCATGGCACCTGTGATAATCCGTAGTGACTGATTTTGAACCTTGTCTAGATTATGCAGCGTAGTATTTGATGCTGTGCACCAAGATGTTGAGCCATATTCTAAATGTGGTAGAATACTTTGCTGATATACATTCTTGAGGATTCTTTCACTAGCTCCACATGTGGTTCCACTTAATTTTCTTAATATGGCTAGTTTTCTTCTGGCTTTTGCTTCTGCACTGTTGATGTGTTGCTTCCAAGTCAGTTTTGAGTCAAGAGTCACTCCTAAGTAAGTGGTTGGTTGTCCATCCTTAAGGATATTTCATTTACAAAGATCTTACCCGCTTTCTGTTTAGATGAGAGAGTGAACAGAGTGGTACTTGATTTCTCTGTGTTGATACTTACACACCATTTGTTTGTCCATGATGTCAAGATGTCTGCTACTCTTTGGAGTCTCTGTGTAGCAACTGTCGCATATTCATCTGTACACCACATGACCAGATCATCTGCATACAGTGCCGCTTTGATTCCATAGGGAAGTTCCTTGACCAGGTCATTAATGAATACCAGGAATAGTGTAGTTGAAAGGACTCCTCCTTGTGGTACACCGTGTCGCAGAAGTACTTTCTGGCTTTTGTGTCCATCTATTACTACTCTAGCTCTTCTATTGTGTAAATAGGACTTTATCCAGTTGTATAGTCTTCCATTCACATTGCAGTTTCTTAGTTTCCACAGCAGACCTTTTTTCCATACTTTATCAAAGGCTTTCTTTAGGTCTATCCACGCTGCTAGTACAAGGTTTTTCTCTTGGAATGCATCCTCAATCTCTTGAGAGAGATAGGTCACTTGATCTTCCATACCATAGTACTGCCTAAATCCTGCTTGTTGTGGAACGAGAAGTTTTCACTTTCTAGGTACCATTTTAGCCTCAGGTCAATGATGCGTTTCATCGTTTTGCATAGGCAGCTAGTGAGACTGATTGGCCTGTAGCTGGAGGCAGTATCACTGTTTTTCCCTGGCTTTAGCAGTGGTACCATGCTTGCTTCCTTCCAGATTTGAGGTTACTTACCTGTGCTCCTGCACATATTGAAAATCATTTATGGCATGATTTATGGCACTTTTATAAAAAAAAAAAATTCTAAAATCAGAATGCTTAGATAAATACATCTGTTAACACATGTATACATATACACATGCAAAAACACTGTAGCACAAATGTCAAACTCCTTTGCTATTAAAGGTCACGGTGATATAATGATATTTTAGATTAATTGATTTCAATGGCATATACAGTACAGTAATGTGTTGGGTGACATAAAAGATGGTGGGAGCTTTTTAACACTCTTGCCGGCATACTTTTATATGAATCTTTTGCATTGTCACATATTGTAAAATAGAAGCTGGGCATAAGGCTAACATCCTCATCCTGAGACCCATCAAGAGGGTGGGGGGAAAAAAGCAACTATTACAGAAACTCGCAACAAAATCAACCGAGCATCAGGGATACCAACTTCGATGAACGCAGACAACGATCCAAAGAATATATTTGTTGGTCCCAAATATGTGGCAAAGATTGGACTCTGGAATGCAAGAATGATGGCAGCGCCATCAAAAACTGCTCTGGTAATCTGAGAAATGGATAGATATCACATAGACGTACTGGACATCAGTAAAATGCGATGGCTTGAAGCAGGGAAAGGATCAGCGGAAAATCGTAAGTTAATAATACATTCAGGCAGAGATTATGGGAAATGCCAAGAAGGAGTGGGTATAATTATGTCAACTGTAGCTGCAAAGAGCCTTACAGAATGGGAACCAGTGAACAGTCATATGTTAAGAGCATGATACAAAATAAGGCACGGAAGTATGACAACCATACATTGCTATGCACCCATGAACGATGCAGATGATAAAATAAAAAACGATTTCTATCACCAACTGCAACAACTTATTGACTTCTTCTTCTTCTTCGTTCGCTTCTACCACCAAGACCGTCCTGTGATTCTATTGAATTTATGCCTGTGGTCCTCGTTAAGTCCCGTGGTCCCCCGTGTGGTCCCCGAGAGGACCACAGGAGGTTCAGAGTATCTCAGGGCTTGAGCCTGAATTCTTGGTGGGTCTCAGGAGTGGGATTGCGTGACACTGTGGTTTTCGTTGCATCTATTTAGTCTAGAGTTGGACTTTCTCACCGGACGACCTCGACGTGTTTAGAATATCAGCATATCCCCGCTGGGTGAGAGGTGGTAGCCCACTCAGGCCAGAGTTGGACTTTCTCACTGGAAAACCTCGACGTGTTTTGAGATACCTGTGTATCACCGCCTTGTGAGAGGTGGTTGCCCATCCAGTCCAGAGTTGGACTTTCTCTCACCAGAAAACCTCAGCGTGATTAGGATATGCATATATCCCCACTGGGTGAGAGGTAGTTGCCTATCTAGACTGCCCTGGTCCAGTGTCTCCGACTTCAGCATTTTGTGGTCGTGGCCGCTACCTTTCCTAGTTGTGACCAGGATGGAGCTTTTGTCCAGGAGGATGAATCCTCGCCACTAGTGACTTCCACCCCTGGGTTGAGCTGGTTTAGGCATATTATCCCAGTATGGGCGTGTTTGGTACGTGACCGACCTCTAGAGTGGAGGAGTTGTGACATGCCTGGCCATCAAGTTCCACCCCTGGTGTGTGCTGGTTTAGACATATTTCACCAGTGTAGGTGTATTTCGGACATGGCCAGCCTCTAGAGCAGAGGTGCCGTGGTATGTGTAGCTCTCGCAGTGATACTACTGGACATACCGATTAAATTTCACTTTATCTTTTCCTTCACCTTTTCACATCAGCACCACACAGCAACCTTTATTTCTTTTCCGCATTTACTTCCTTGACCGGGAGGAGCTTCACTCCATGCGCAGCATTCTAAGAGTCTCGTCAGCAGTGTCTTAACCTCTGGGTTAAGCCAGTTCATGCATTTCACCCGATATGACTGCACTCAGAACGTGGCAGACCTCCAGACCAGAGGTGCTGTGATTTGACTGTTTGCTTTGCCTTATCCTTTCTACCACTTTTTCTACAGTGGTACCGCGCGGCAACCCCTTTTGCACCTTTCTTCATTGGCTGGGAGGAGCACCACTCCACGCATGGCAGCGGAAGAATCTCGCCAGCAGCGGTAGATGAGCTACCAAACGTGCCACTCATCTACCCTAAGTGTCTGGTTTTCAGGCGCCAGATATTTGCCCTCGCCCCTTCTCCTGTCAGTTTAAACAGTTCTGCCACGGGAAGCCCAGGAGCTGGACTTGACTGCCAGAGGCTATTTGAGACGCGCGCCGTTGGAGTGGAGATTGAATTCTCCACCCCACCTCCGGCAAAAGCAGTCCTTAGAACCAACTCATTGACAAAATCCCTAAACATTCATCATTCATTTGCATGTCCCTTGCGGAACTTTGCTTCTCTAACAGCACTCTTGCAGGCCTCTTGGTTGTGAGCAAGATGGCCTGCTGTTGATGCATCCATTTGCAGATCATCTACAATGTCTTGTAGCCATCTTCACCTTGGTCTTCCTCTCTTTCTTTTTCCCATTATGCACCCTTCCAAGACAGTTTTCTCTAGATTATCATGACGTTTAATGCGTCCAAAATATTAAAGTTTTCTCTCTTTAATCCTCTTTACTAGCCAGCCTTCTTCAATATTAAGTTCTTGTAGTATGGGTATATTTGTTCTTTTTTGTGTCCATGATATTTAAAGAACTCTTCTGTAGCATTTACATTCAAAGGCATTTATGTTTCTCAGCTGTTTTGTTAAGGGTCCAGGTCTCACAGGCATATGTTGCGATGGGAAAGATGCATGCCCTTAAAAATCTTATTTTTGTATTTCTGTTTGTTCCTCTCCACAGATTCTTTAGTTGTTTTACTTTCTGAAGAGCAATAGATGTCCTCCTTTTAATTTCCCTCATTGTATCTCTATTATTAGTTAGCAGTGATCCAAGATATTCAAAACTCTCCACTTCTTTCAGTTTTTCCTCATTGATACATATATTAGCTGCCTTGTTTGTTTTGTCAGTTGTCATCAGTTTAGTTTTCTTCACATTAAGATAGAAGTTTTGCTCTTCACTATTCTTATGGACTGACATAATTAGTTTTTCCATTCCTTTTTGTGTTGTGGACAATAATAATGTGTCATCAGCATATCTAATCTCTGGTATAAATGCCTAAACACGACATCTTAATTGTCATGGGAGACTTCAGTACCAAGATAGAAAAAAATAACAGTAGTCCATATGACAAAGTCATCAGCAAACATGACTTTGCGGGTGTTCAATAGGCCAGGGAGGTCATTTATAAAGATTAGGAACAAGGTGCAACTAAGAGCAGAACCTTGTGGCAGACCTTCCTCCAGGGTGCATTTGTTTGACAGTCTGTTATTGACCTGAGTTTGTATGGTCCTGTCACTCAGGTAGTTTTTAACCCATTGATATATTTTTCCATGTATGCCCTTGTTTTGTATCTTTAATAGTAGGCCTTTTCACCAGACCCTGTCTCATGCCTGCTGGAAGTCTACAAAGACAGCTACAGAGTTTGTCTTTTACACTTTGAGTGAGGAGAAATAGCTGGTCTCCGGTTCTTGATCCTTTGTGGAAGCCTGCCTGGAAGTTATTGAAGGAACCCGAGGATTCCAACCACCAGTACAGTCTATTGTTAAGCATTTGTTCTGTTAGCTTACCAATACTGGAAGTTAGTGAGATTGGTCTAAAGCTTTTTAGGTCATTTATGGCTTTCCTTTTTTCAGGATAGGTCTAACTATGGCTGACTTCCAAGATTTTGGTAGTACTCCACTTTGCCAGGTCTTATTAATGAAGTTGAGCAATGTGGACTTTCCTACAGGGCCCAGCTGAAGGATATTTTGTCTGGTCCTGATGCTTTTCTTAGTTGTAGTTTAACCATAGCACTCTGGAGTTCATGGATGGAAAGTTTTCCTCAAAAAGCCAAGCTAGATTTCTCTTTACTTCTTAGAACTTTTCCCATGCCTTGTCAAGTACTTTCCTGTTGGAGGATTTGTTGGTGGCAGCAAAGAACATGTTAAAAGTACTGGCTTTGTCTGAGTCACTTGAGAGGACTCGACCAGAGATTCGCATTGGTTTAGGGTTAGTTTGTTTTTTCCTGACATGTTATCTAAGAGTTTCCAAGCCCTCTTTTCTTCAGTTCTCAGGTTTAGATTGCTGCATGTGCTTAACCACTTCTCTTTCTTTGCTTTTTGTTGGTTTTTCAAGTCTTACCTTAGCTTAGGTTTATTGTACTCTATTCTATTTTCTGGAGTAGGATTTTTCTCTGCATTCTTCCTGGCTGCTCTTCTTTTTTTTTTTTTTAACTAAGTCTTCCAGGGATTTTGTCCAGAAGGGGCTATATTTCTTTCTGCATCCTCGGGGGATTGTTTTGTAGGCTACTCCAAGTATGGCCTGGATTATGTTGGTGTAGAGTGTGTCAATGTTTGTGTTGTCATTTAATTTTGATAGGTTTTCATCTGTTTGTGTTCTGAATTTTTCCCAGTCTGCTTTTCTATAATTCCAGTGAGGCGGTTTGTGTGATCTTTGATTTCGCGTTTGAGAAATTTGTAGAAGAATGGGGCGATGATCACGTCCTATGTCATCAAGCACTCTCAGAGTACAATTATTGTGGATGAGGTCAGGTCTGTATGTGCATCCAGTGACTTTGTGGAGGAGTGTTTGTGGGGAGGAGGATTTTTGCAATATTATCATGTTGCTGGTGTCACATAGCTCTTCAATGTTGTTTCCCATAGGGTTTCAGTTTTTGTATCCTAGTGATGGTAGATATACATTAAAATCTCCTGCAATGACAGTTTTCTGCATGTCTGTGCTGTGAATGTCGATTTGACTTTTAGAATTTGGGGGACAATAAACGTTATATAGAGTGTACCGCAGTCCATCATGCCACACTGTTACCTCTTGGATATCATTCTCATTGTATTTTCTGTTTTTAACTTCTCCTTGGATGTCACTTCTCAGGAGTGTGGCAATACCCCTGCATTTACCACATTCACATTTGTACGCAGTGTAAGCAAGCACTGAGAGATCTTTTCTATATAGAAGGGTTTCTTATATGATTGCAATATGAATGTTGACTTTTTTCAGCTGTTGGCTTAATTCTGAGGCCTTTGGCCTAAGCCCAGAAATGTTTATCTGAAGAGTGTTTAGTGTGCCCCCCGTAGCTGATTTTTCACTCAGATGGGTGGGGGGGGGAACCACCTGGTGCAGACCTTTACAAGGTGACGTCTGAGCTTTGTATGGCTTTCTTTTTGTTCCTGATATTTTCATACTGGGTTTTTTGCCATAAGTCCTTCTTTCATACCCAGGAGGCCTTTCCAATGAGAAGCTGAGATCAGGCCCCAAGTGCAACACCGCTTCCCCCCCCCCCCCCCACAGCTTTGAGACAATTTCACAGAGGTACTCTGACTTTGGGATGAGGGATCTGATGGTGCTTCAACGATGTCCATTCCCAGCCACCTATAGTGTCTACTGGTTGCTTTGTTTGCCTCATTCTAATAGCCATTGTTGTAGAGACCCATAGGCTTGTCATGTCCTGGACTCGCCAATTTCCATCAGACTTTCCTCATCTCTGCAGGTGATCTCTGTGTCCCCATCCATCCACCATCCTGACCATCACATCGTGGCCCCAGCCCAAGATCTCAGCTCCACCTATTGATGGGTGCGCAGTGTCAAAAGCTGGAGGGCCTTCTATCCTAAGAGGGGTATTTGTGCTTGTCAATTTTCCCACAGGCGTGTGGGTATTCTTAGCATATATAGCTTTTGTCTGAGTTATCTGACACTCTTATAATAAACAAGAGGCTACTAGCAGATTTCTCAGTTCTGTGTTCCCTCTTTCTTTCACAGAAAGTTCTGCCTTATAAAAGGGTTAAATTATACTTTATAACAATAATGATAACAATTAGTGTTGGTTGCTACAGGTTTCTGGGCTACAGGAGCAGTTCAGAGTTTTTTAAGCAATCAGATCTGATGTTCCCCGTTTCATAAAGACTATGTTAAGATAAGTGTGTAAACAACTAAAGAAACAGACAAGAAATTAGACACTTTTGAAAACAAATGCCAAGGAAAATACTTGGTATAAAGGGGAATGAATTCAAGGACAATGTAGAGATAAGACAGATGAGCAAACAACAACCTGTCTCATGGGTGATCAGAAAAAGAAGATGGACATACGTCGGTCATGTGATGACAAGAAACAATTAGAGGAACCTAAAACAAGCTATCAAGTGGAACACAACAGGGTGAAGAAAAATAGGTCGACCATGTGAAACTCTAAAGAGGACATTGTTAAGAGAAGCCAGTTTAGTGGGCATAACATCCCTTGATGAGGTTGACAAACTCACCGAAAACAGGAAAACATGACAAACTAACATGTGAGCCCTATGTGACGTTTAATGGCAAGGGAATGATGTAAGATGTAAGAATTTGCAGTAGTAAAGACATCTTAGGGTGATTCCAGAGGGGAGAGTTACAGGAATATTGTTCAACAACAAAGCACATTAATTATGACAGGGGTTGGTAACATATATCTTGCCATACAAAATCATCCCACCTGTCAGACTCCACCTCCCCCCCCCCCCAAAAAAAAAAACAGTATCTACCCAGCCGACAGTGATCCTAAATGAGATCTGCATTTAAACTTTAAACTAGCTGTTGCAGTAAAAATGAGAGCTGTAACAAGTAATTGGCCAAAAGTTTACTTTCTGATTAAGGTATTTTGTTAATGCTGAACCAGAAGATGTTCAGAGGAAACTTACTGAGATGCAATGTCATGAATGATATACTAAGATCCAAATTTTGTTCAGATAGTGTAGCTGTTCTGGTGTTATACAAGAAATATTCTCTGGAATGTGGCATTTATACCAAAACTGTAGATAGTTATTTTAAAAATGGCATTGATATTAAGTAGTGCCTATGTGTGCAAGGAATTGTTCTCTAACATGAAAGACATAAAGTGCCAGTCAAAGACAGAAATGACTGATGCCTATTTAGATGAACTATCTGGCCTCTTTAACTCTTACACTCCAAAACAGCACTGGCATTATTGGTAGATTTTGCATACCTACGAGAATCAATGATCAGAGTGATATTTATGCAAAACTCTAAATAAAATGAAAAGAAACACATTTCTAACTCAACTCATACTTTATGATTATAAAGTAACTTCCTTCTAGTTTCTTTCTAGCAAAATTTCTCATAAAATGTATTCTAGCAGAGCACGGAAATTAATTCAGAAGTGAAATAGTTAAGTCTTTTGCCAAATATTGGAAGACTTTTGAGCAGCAAACAGATTCAAGTATCATAACAGTTTTGGACTCCTTATGTTACAATATTATGCAAGTGAAGCAAATATTATTCATATATATATATATTATATATAATTAATACTCTCAATTATTAGTTATAGAAATGAATGGAGTCTGCTGATCACTCATAGAATCAACATTCAGCCCCCATGATGTGGAAGATGGCTGCTGACTCCTGAAATATGAGGTTCTGCATATATTTAAGTATAATTATTAAACATGCAAATATCTTTAGTTTTGTCTGCAGGTTACATTTGTATATTATTGCTTTTAAATTACAGTTTCCAAGCATTCCAATATGTTTTTGTACAGTTTGCTGTCCATAGTTTCACATACTTTCAGCTTACTTGTATGCACAAGTTTCCACATTTTTTTCTATAGATTCATGTGGCTGATTTTGAAAAATATGAGAAGACCTTATCAGCCAGTAATGTGAGTGGCACATGTGACACATCTGTTATGTCCTTGAAAGGTCTACAACTGTCCACTGGTAATTTTACTCCATTAAAAAAATAGCTTAATATTTAACAGTACATTTACAATAACACCATGAAAGATATAGACCTATGGCATATACACCATGATATATTGTATTTATGTCACCAAGAAGTAATATAATGGTTAGTGTGTTGTTTCTCAAAGCAAAAAAGACTGGATTTCAGTCAGTCCACCTGAAAGAGGTGCCTGATATTTATTATGGGGAACACAGGCAGTGAAACTGAGGTTAAGGATTTCATAGCTAGAAAATGAGCAGTTGAAAAATGAAGTCTCAAAACATATCTAACCCAATGGAACTTAAATTTTATATGCTTATATCTTTTTTTTTTTTCATTAAGGAGAATGGAGAGCTAGAAAGAACACTGAACTGAACAGCTTGTTTAAATCCTAATGAATTATAAATGTCTTGAAACTGAATAGACTATGCTGGCTGGGGCATGTAGAAAGAATGGAAGAGAACAGACAAACAAAAATGATTTGTGCACAAGAGATGAGGGAAACAAGACCAAAGGGTAGACCAAGGCAGAGATGGAAAGACAACATAGAAGAGGATATAAAAGAAATTGGGGTCACCAACTGGAGAGAGAAGATAAGGAATAGAGAGGAATGGAGGCGAACTTTATCTGCAGTAGTGAATCTTAATGGCTCAGAAAGATGAAGAAGAAGAAGATCCTTTTAAAGGAAAACTGAAAATAAATAACGTGCATTCAGGTCTCTGCAGGTTTCATGAGCCAAGTAGCAAAAAACAAAAAGATGATACAGAACCTGCAAACAATAGAGATATTTTTCTGAGAATGATGTAACATATACTCAAGAAGACCATAAATCAAGTAGTTAGTTCTAAAAGAACTGCAGAGCATGGAAACTAATCTTCTTACATCCTTCCTGAGCTGTTAAATGCCACATTGGACTTGCACAGTAGTTTGCCAAGTTTTCCTGTTATTGGTGAGCTTTTCAACCTCATCAAGGGATTTTATGCCCACTAAACTGGCCTATCTTAACAATGTCCTCTTTAAAGTTTCATGTGGTCGATCTTTTTTTTTGTTTGTTTGGTCTGTTGTGTTCCACTTGATAGCTTGTTTTGGGATTCTCTAATTGTTTCTTCTCATCATGTGACCGAAATATGTCCATCTCCTTTTCCTGACACAGGTTGTTTGTTCATCTTTCTTATCTCTGCATTGTTCTTGAATTTGTTCCACTTTATACCGAGTATTTTCCTTAGACATTTGTTTTCAAAAGAGCCTAATTTCTTGTCTGTTTCTTTAGTTGTTTTCCAGCTTCACATGCATAGGTAAGAGTGGATATTATTGGATATAATTTGACTTGAATAATCTTAACTTGGTTTTTATGCTTATAACTTTTGAATGCCATATATTCTCAAGATTCTTGAAGGTCAATGCTGATTTTGCAGTTCTAACTTCCTTCTGGTGTTACCATTCTGGTTTGTGTCACTGCCAAGATATGCAAATTGATGTACTTCTTCAACAGCTGTTCCTTCAACATATATTGATTAATGGGAAGTTTCATTATTTTTAGAAACTAATATCAGAAGTGAAAAAAAAGCAGTTATGTGATTAGACAACAGAAGTTTAGGAATCGCATAATCACCGGAAAACTGAAGGGAAAAAGAAATAGAGGGAGACCATGAGCAAATATATCAAATAGACTGATCAAATGGCACAGGCAAAGGAAGAGGACAAATCTGAATATAAATACCAAGGACAATACAGACTGGAAAAGCATGGTCACCAATGTCTGTTCACAGGATACACCATGGTTGTCAAGATGTATTGTGTGTTACATGGTTGTAAAGATGTATTGTGTGTTAAATGGTTGTAAAGATGTATTGTGTGTTACATGGTTGTAAAGATGTATTGTGTGTTACATGGTTGTTAAGATGTATTGTGTGTTACATGGTTGTCAAGATGTATTGTGTGTTACATGGTTGTAAAGATGTATTGTGTTATATGGTTATCAAGATGTATGGTGTTACATGATTGTCAAGATGTATTGCGTGTTATAGGGTTGTCAAGATGTATTGTGTGTTATATGATGTATTGTGTGTTACATGGTTGTCAAGATGTATTGTGTGTTACATGGTTGTCAAGATGTATTGTGTGTTACATGATATATTGTGTGTTATATGGTTGTCAAGATGTATTGTGTGTTACATGAAGTATTGTGTGTTACATGGTTGCCAAGAATCATTAATGAAAGAATTAAAGACACACTAAATGAATAAGGTAATGAATTAATGAGTCTTTTTAGCAGAAGAATGAAAAAAAGAACATTAAAAAATATTAATTTTGAAAAATTATAGAAGGACAAAAGTGACACTTATTTGTTTTTCATAGACTTAATGCATATGAATGTAATCTACAAGAACAGCTGATTAAGTGGCTAAAAGATATTGATAAATATGGAAAATACATCAGATTAATTTGCACTTGTTTTATGAACAAATATGGGCAAGGTTCAGAGATGTAGAAAGTGACGAGAGAACAGAGCAAGAGTTGCAGACATTTGTAAGCTTTTGCTTGAGACAGATGCTTAAAATGAAATGGCAAGACAAGATCAGAAATGAAATTTGGAGATTTAGTAGCAAAGATAACAAGAGCCAATCAATGTGCAGATTACAGCTAGAAGATGGAGGTGGACTGTACTCACACCAAGAAAGCAGAGACCCAGCACAGCATAAAAGGGCTTAACATGAAGCTCTTAAGGGAAGCAAAAGTAGGGAATACAATGAAGGTTTGATTGACTGACTGATCTTTATTTCCAAACAGTTAAGAATTGGGCACGCAGGTTCTAAAAAAAAAGGCAGAAGAACTCACATGGAGTGACTTGGATAACAAGGCAAAGGAAGAAATGACTGGATAGCCTTTGGTTGTGACTAATACTCTGAAGGAGGAGCTATGAGCATTGATTGATTGATTGTTAAGTGTAAATGACATAAATAGGACCTAACTCAAACAAATATTTAAATTATCACTGGGTTAGAGACTTATGTCTGTTGTAGCCTCACTTAATTAATTTTTTAACAGGGAATGATGGAGCCAGGCCAGAACCTAGTAATGTTGCCACAGAAGCCAGCAAGTCTCCTAAAAAGTTTAAATTTATGTCCGTGTCTGACATGCAGGAAAATGGAAGTCCCTTGGTGAAGAAACTACTTAGAGACTGGATGAAAGATCGAGCATCTGAAGATGTCAATAACCTCATAAAGCCAAAGGGAAAGGTTGCATACTTCATTTACTATGCTTGAATACATCAGAATCTAACAGAGCTGATAAGATTTGAAAGTGTTAAGATTATGTAAAGCAAAGGTAGGAGCAGCTTTATTAGTTAACAAGGCACAGTTGTAACATTTTACATCTTAATCATAAAAAAAATACAGGATAAAGAAAGAAGATAAAATATAAATTCACATGAATTTTATTTTATTTCCCTATTTCTTTATCTTGTATGTTTCTGCATGATTAAGATGTAAACTGAAATGCTATAACTATGTACCTGTTAACTAGTAAAGCTGTTTCTACTTTTGTTTGAAAAGTTGTAACAATTTGTTATCACAGCTTTACTGCAGTGGGTTTGTGTGTATTTATACATTTAGTCTTTTATATACTTTCACCCAAAAACTATTTAATAACACACAATAATTAATGTATGAGTATATAACTTTACATGGAGCCACTGCAGTAAAGCTGTGATACCAAAATGTATAAACTAGAAAAAAAAGGTAGGAACAGCTTTATCACTTAACAAGTACACAATTGTGACATTTCGATGTGAGTCTTGATCATACAGGATGAAGAAATAGAGAGAGGAGATAAAATATAAATTCGCATGAATGCTATGTTAAAAAAAAAATCAAATAAAATGAATAGAGCACTTAGCTGTAATTTGTAAGAAGCTGTGGCTTGTCCGACGCTGTTTGTCAGAAATGTACATGACGGAGTGTAGAGAGTATTTAAATGGAGACTTGGGATGTGTGATGGGTGGATCATAACTGAGTGTGGTGGGTGGGGAAACCGTAGAGGGGAGAGAGAGAGTGATACAATGGTAATCTAGTCAGGAGAAGGTGAAATATGTGATTATAGTTGGGGTAGAGAGGTTGTAATGTGATGTTGTGAAGAGTTTCTAAGCTATATGTAACAAATGAGAAGGGAGTGGAACTTAGTGGGGAGGGATTATGATTGTGGAAGAGGAGAATGTTAGGTGTAGCTGAATATTGAGTTCAAACCATGTGGTTCCAGAGTCCTATATTCCTGAATGTAACGGTTCTCAAGCGCTAGGCGGCTTGTGTCCTCTGCGTAACACTGTTTGATGACTGTTACCAGAAAGTCAGATTTGCCTCTGTGAAGTTGAGGATATTGTATATTTTTTTTCTAATACTTTGTGGCATCATCATCATCATGTGCCGTGCCGACTGGTGTTGGCTATTATGCTTCTCCAGAGTACACGATCCTTCATGCAGGCCATCAGTTCAGTTGGTGATCTCCTCTCACACCATCCCATCAGACTGTCCAGTATCATTTCTCTTGGTCTTCCTCTTGATCTTCTTCCTTCTATTTTTCCTGTTGTTATAATATTTTCAGTGCCCCTTCTTCTCATTGCATGTCCTATGAAAGTACATTGTCTCTCTTTTATCTTTTTGACAAGGTTTTTTTGTCTCTCCAGCTCTTCTCATACATTCTTCATTAGTTATTTTTGCTGTCCAGGGGATTCATAACATTCTTCTGATAAACCACATTTCTGCTGCTTCCAATGATTTTTTGTGCAGACTTGCCTATTGTCCATGATTCACTTCCATATAACAAGATAGGTTCAATATAGCATTTTGTGGCAGTTGATCAAAATGGAAAATAGCAGGACATATAAATTGTGACATTTATAAATCTGTTAGTTTTTACTGTAGGTAACTAGAGTAATATGGTTTTTTAAAAAATCTATTTATGGTCGAGTGAAGGCTCCGTCCAGTTTGCCATCATGACTTATAGCTGTAGTAATATACTAGTGTCAGGGTTGACAAACTATAGCTGACCCTGTCCCATCTCTCCGCTGGTATCCTCAGTATCAGGCTTAGCCTGGATAATGGGGCACAGATCACCAAAGTCCTCATGGTGGTCGAGTCTGCTTAAGAAACACCGTGTAGCCCCTTATTTGTAGCTCCATGCAGGCACTGAAAAAAAATAGCTGCCATAACCAGCTGTCAGGTCAGCATCCCGATGCTTTGCCTCAACATCTTCGCTGGCTTTGGCTGCAAAGCCTTTAATTCTCAGCTTTCACACTGTACCACATGTTAGTGATAAGATAAATATGTGTACACTGTGCATATAATTATCAGATACACCAGTGCTAGTGTAAAGGCATGTTTAATGTTTGTTAGGGCCAGTGATCTAGAGCTGACAAAGACCCTGTCCCAACTCTTGACTGGTGCTCTCAGTAACAGGCTTCTCTAAGCTAACAGGGCCGGGTTCACTTTGTTTCTACAGTGATGGGGGTTTGCTGAAAATCTTGCTACTTGGGTTCACTCTGAATATTCCAGCAAGTCAACATAATCCTAACCCAGCTGTATATGAATCTTGTGTGTTAACACCTTCACTGTGTCTTTTGCTTAAAGCAACCTGCTCTCAGATATAGGAAGTTAAAAAGCAATAAAAATGCTATGCACACTATGAACATGAATATATTTAATATGTCAAAATCTTCTTTTGTGAAAACAACAACAACAACAACAACAACAACAACAACAACAACAACAACAACAACAACAACAACAACAACAAATGAACAGAGAGAGGTAGCTGAGTGGTTGGTGGTTTATTTTACTTGTCTTTATTTTTCAATCTCAGGTTGTTTACATCAAGAAAATGAATCATCCCAGATGTGCAGTAGGTCATATTTCACCGATGGAAAGCAGTAACAGTAGACGTGCTGTGTTTAAACTGCGTGATAAAAGTATCCTTGATATTACGATTGAGTTGGAGAAATGTCCAAGAGGTGTGTTTCTTTTTTATATGTGTTAACCTTATTGTCCTTTAACAGTTTTTCATACTGTTATTTTAATATAAATGTATCTATGAGTGTACACTACCATTAAAATGAATTAATGTTCATGATGAATGTTTCTGTTTATTATTGGTGTTAAATATTTTGTCTCAAATGAGTTGTTTTCATTTGCATATGCTGTAATTATACAAAAAGTAAATGTTTCATTACTTTCACAGCTCCAAGCCAGCAGAATTCTTTGAACAATGGACATATTATTCCTATAATCTGTATCTACTTGTATGTCCTGCTTTCAGTTTGTTTGTACATTCAAGTTAAGATTTATACTTTCTCTGCTACAGCCATCTGTCATACTCTGTCTGTGAGCATGTAACAACAAGTGGTATAGAAACATTTTTTTCCTACATTTTGAATCATGTAGTAATGATTTATTTTGAATGGAGCATGTGCCATAAATCTTATAAAATAGTAATGGTCATCACAGAGTTAACACCAAACTAATAACCAGCACATGAATATTTATTGAAGTCATTGCTTTTTAAAAAATAAATAATGCACCACTTTACCACTTTTTGATGTGACACAAATGATATTTAATGATATATTTGTACAAAAAGATGCATGTTTTTTTTTTTCCAACTTTTGAGAAAAAACCGAAGTTACACTTGAATTCATACAGGTACTTGATGCAATCTTCATGCAGTTTCAAGTATTAACAACTTGAATTATAAAGGGGATTTAAGAAGTGTGTAATGTGATTCAGTTTAACAGTCATCACGTTAACCAGCAAGTACTAATTAAATTACCAATTAAAAAATAAAGAAAAACCGAAACTGTTGGAGGGCATCAGCTGTTGTAACCATTTATATTATCAAAAACATATAAAAAAGTAAGAAGCAAAATTGGTTGGAGGATAATCAGGCCAGTGGGATGATGATACTTATTTTGTGCGGAGGAGAATTTTACTCAGTTGTGACTTTGATTCACCATGTTAGCATTTTGTAAAAATTAAATCTCGGTACAAATAAGGTAAGAATAAACATTTCACATGAACATCTAATTCCCGCTGATGTTTTTAAAATGCATTTTGCACTTTACGTTTAAAAAAGTATAAAGTACCAAATGTTGTAATGAGAAAACTGGTATTTCAGAAAGTAGTTCATGTAAAGTGAAAGACAGGAACAGTTGTACTCATTTCAAAAAATCCTAACGTGATCATTGGTTTAGTCAGGTGCAGTGTGAAAATGAATGAATGAATAATTCTTATTTTCAAAGGGTAAAGAATTGGGCACGCAGGCCCATCTTACATTCTTACATTAAGAAAATGAAGGGCAGAGCAAGATGGGGGAACCACTGCAGTCTACCTTCCCTAGAGAGAGGCCATAGATCCTGATGTAATACAATTGTAAAAGATAATTTATTCAGTTTTTGCACAAGATAAATATGATTATTTTGTTACAGTTTTCTTTTCTTTCCTTTTCTTTCTTTTTATTTGAAATAAAACTGACTCCATGCTTTACATAATGTTTTAATATCTAATAGGCTGAAAGAGGTGGTCCAAATCATTTGACATACCACTCACGAATTTGTCTCTTTTGTTTTCATAGAGTTTATTATATTCAATGAAATCTTGATTTTTAAATTAGGATAATTAGGGTCCTCTGGGAACAACTATGTTAAGAACACACTTATCTTAACATAGTCTTTGTGAGACAGGGAATATAGATCTGTTTATTTAAAAACTCTGACCTACTTCTGTAGCACAGAAACCTGTAGCAATTAACACTAATTGTGATTGTTACATTTGTAAAATGTAATGTCAGGTTGGTGGATGGATGGGGACATGGATGAGAAAAATCTGGTGTGAAACCAATGAATCCAGGACATGACAAGCCTATGGGTCTTTACAACAGTGGCTATTAGAATACAAAACAGAACCAGCAGACTATAGGTGGTGGGGAATGGATATTGTTGAGGCACTCATCGGGTTCCTCATCCCAAAGCTGAAGTGTCTCTGTGGAACTGTCTCAAAGCCATCTGGCCATCCAGCATTGCACGCTGGATCTGACATGGAGAAGGGATTTAAGTACAGCCACCAGAGGTTGGATAACAAAGTTCTGGCCAGGCCACCCTAGACCACTGTCTTCATGGCAGTCTGAGCAAGACCACAGTCTGCCCTAGCAAGGAAAGGTGCTGAAGTCAGAGGTACCCAGCCAAAAGGCACATCGCAAAAATCAGGATGCCACGCATTATCACTAATGAAATGTCTCTGTCTGCAGTTTTCAAACATGGTGCTCGCCCTGTGAAGACTAACCAGGCAGATGCAGTACCAGGCCCCCTACCTTGAAAGGGTCCACCCAATGTACATCTGGTGGAGCCATGAGACATGACAGTAGAATTACTGGCCAAAAAATACAACAGCAGAAAACTGCCAAAAAGCAAGACCTTAAATTAATGCATTGGAATGCTGAGAGTGGCAGCAGTGTTAGAGCAAAAAGGTGAAACTAGAGAACATACTCTTTGCAGAGCAGGTAAGTATATGCTGCATACAGAAGACACATCTAACCAAAGATGCCACCTTTAAAATCAGAGGCTACTGGTGTTTTAGATCAGACTGACAGATCAGAAGAAAAGGAGAAGTACTCACACTTGTTAAGAATAACATCACTGCATGTCAGGTGGGAGTGTACACAGAAGGAGCCGAATACCAGATGATCTATCTAAAAACCAGTAATACAGACTTCCACCTCCTTAACTATTACTGTCCCAATGACCACCCACTTGCTCTGGAAACAATCCCACACAAAGAGAGACTGATGGTCTGTTGCAATTTTAACAGCCATTCTCAGAGCTGGGGTTATGACCACGTAGACAAGAGAGGAGAGGAAGTTGAGAGCTGGCCGGATGATAATGGACTTCTCCTGATCAACCATTTTACTCAAGGGCTTGGCATACAACCTCAACACCAGATCTGGCATTCCACTCTCCAGACCTGAAGTGGAATATTACATGCAAAGTTGGAAAACAACTTGGAGGTAGCGACCATTGACCAGTCTTTCTGACAATAGAAAATGAACTCATTAACACCAGTAGCCTTCTTCCCAGATGGAACTATAAAAAAGCAAACTGGACAATGTATAGACATTATACAGGTATCCTGATGGGACAGCTGCCCACAGAAGGTAAGGATATTAACAGCATAGTGAAGGAATTCAATGCTTGTATCCTTCAGGCTTCCCATGAAACTATTCCCAGAGAAGTTCGTAGGGACTATAAAACATAGTGATCTAGTGAGCTGGGAAAATTCCATGACGACGTGGAAACAGCTTGAAAGCAAGCAGAAAATAGACCGTGCCAAGAACACCACAATAATTACCAACATGCAAAGGCCAAATTTCAGAGAGCCAAGCTGCAAGCCAGACGGGAAAGTTGGAGAGAGAAAACAGTGTCCCTAAACTTTGAAAAAGGATGGAAGGAAAGTGTGGAAACTAATCAAACAGTTAAACGATGAGGGCACTGGAAGAAGTACAAAGATTACACGAGGATGGGAAAACTCTTACAGGTAAGCAGGTAGCAGATCACTTTGCTCACATGTTTGTACAGGACTGCAACATTGATTTTCGTCCAGAGAACGAGCGTACAGTGCACACTGACCTACAGAAAGAAGAAGAACAAGTCAGAAAAGTAGAGGTCATGGATGCACCAATCACACGCAGTGAGTAAGACCTAGCAGTCAGTAAACTGAAACCAAGGAAATCACCAGGACCAAATGGAGTGTCTAATGAAATGATCAAGAACCTGGGAATGGCAGCAATGGGAAAGCTGTTGGATATTTTCAATATGTGCTGGAGCACAGGTAAGTTACCTCAAATCTGGAAGGAGGCAAGCATGGTACCACTGCTAAAGCCAGGGAAAAACAGTGATATGGCCTCCAGCTACAAGCCAATCAGTCTTACTAGCTGCCTATGCAAAACAATGGAACACATCATTGACCTGAGGCTAAAATGGTACTTAGAAAGTGAAAACCTTCTTGTTCCACAACAAGCAGGATTTAGGCTGTACTACAATACATAAGATCAAATGACTTATCTCTCTCAAGAGATTGAGGATGCATTCCAAGACAAAAACCTTGTACTAGCAGCATGGATAGACCTGAAAAAAGCCTTTGATAAAGTATGGATAAAAGGTCTGCTGTGGAAACTAAGAAACTGCAATGTGAATGGAAGACAACTGGATAAAGTCCTATTTGCACAATAGAAGAGCTAGAGTAATAATGGATGGACATAAAAGCCAGAAAGTACTGCTGCGACATGGTGTACCACAAGGAGGAGTCCTTTCACCTACACTATTCCTGGTATTCATTAATGACCTGGTCAAGGAACTTCCCTATGGAATCAAAGTGGCACTGTATGCAGATGATCTGGTTATGTGGTGTACAGATGAATATGCGACAGTTGCTACACAGAGACTCCAAAGAGTAGCAGACATCTTGACATCATGGACAAACAAATGGTGTGTAAGTATCAACACAGAGAAATCAAGTACCACTCTGTTCACTCTCTCATCTAAACAGAAAGCAGGTAAGATCTTTGTAAATGAAATATCCTTAAGGATGGACAACCAGCCACTTACTTAGGAGTGACTCTTGACTCAAAACTGACCTGGAAGCAACACACACATCAGCAGTGCAGAAGCAAAAGCCAGAAGAAAACTAGCCATATTAAGAAAATTGAGTGGAACCACATGTGGAGCTAGTGAAAGAATCCTCAAGAATGTATATCAGCAAAGTATTCTACCACATTTAGAATATGGCTCAACAGCTTGGTGCACAGCATCAAACACTACGCTGCATAATTTAGACAAGGTACAAAATCAGTCACTACAGATTATCACAGGTGCCATGAGGTCCACACCAGTAGTAGAAATGCAGAAAATAGTTGGTGTTCAAGCGCTAAAAGAACATAGAGACACAAAGGTCATGACCTTGGGAGAGAAATTCCTCAGCTCTGTAAGCCATCCTCTAAACGATAGATTCAATAACTTGGCACTAAGATGGCTTAAAAGAAGCAGCTTCATTCACCAGGCCAAATGTATGCGTAAGCTGATACCAGACATTCTAAATGTAGTCGCTCCATTATCATCTGTACCAGAGCAAACACCATGGAAACAAGCAGATTGTACACAAATAACTATTCAAAGTGAAAGGTGTGCAGAATGGTGAGATGCAAAGCAGTCTTGTAAGATCAACAGCCACACTTAGTGTGCTAGATGACAAATATCCATGTGTGACACTTGGATACGTGTGTATACAGATGGATCTGCACACAATGCCATAAAGAATGGAGGGGCAGGAGCACATATTGAATATCCAAACAATACCGCTGACAAGATTTCCATACCCACTGGAAAATACTGCAACAACTATGATGTAGAAGTTAGGGTAATTATTGCTGCGGCTGAAAAACTATCAGACTTCAGAATTGATACATGCCCCATAGTAATTCTCACAGATGCAAGATCAGTACTGGAAGCTCTTCAGTGCAACAAACTACCAGATGTTAAGGATGCCTTGTCAAAAATTGGCTTACAACACAGAGTCACCTTGCAGTGGATTCCCTCCCACTGTGGGATACCAGGCAATGAGAAAGTGACCGTCTGGCCAAAAGGGGTACTAAAATGGAGCAACCAGACATACCAATCACCTATAATCAGAAGAAAATCATGATAAAAACCTACAGGAAGCCACAAACACCACCACAAGCTGACTATCACATGCTAAATAGAAAGGAACAAGGCACCATTTTCTGTCTTCGAACAGGACATAGCCAACTCCAAAGTCATATGTATACTAAGGTTGGTACTACTATTCTTTGTACATGTGCCCAAGTGCCCCAAACTGTGGAGCATATGCTCCAAAACTGTACCAACTATGAGACACTGAGTAGTAATTACTGGCCCAGTGAAACCACCAAAGAAGATAAGCTTTACGATTCCATACATGAATTACAAAAAACAGTGAAATTTATCCAAGAGACAGGACTGCAGATATAGACAGACAATGCACACGAAGAAGAAGAAGAAGAAGAAGAGGATAATTAGGTGCCTGAGTAATTACTGGTTAGTGTGCTTATTTCTCATAGTGAACAATCCTGAGTAATTACTGGTTAGTGTGCTTATTTCTCATAGTGAACAATCAGTGGTTTGATTCTGGCCAGAGTTAACCCAGCTGTAGAAATGAGTACCTGTCTCCTCTTGATTCTGGAGAAGGAAAAACTGATTGTATCATCCTTTAGGGTACCGCAAGAATAAGGAAAATATGAGCACTAATGCTATTCTCCATTAACCCCTCAGCAGCATAACGAATTAAAAATGAGAGTAATGCACAAGAGTGAGTCAAAAAGTAACAGCAAATCAAGGGACATATATGAAATATATGACTTTTTGACACAGCCTCAAGTCTTTACACCTACTGTAGTTTTCAGTTCTTACATCCTTTGGTTTGTGGTTACTTTTTGACTTGCCCTTGTACAAAGATTGACAGCTTCACATCCCATATTTTGACTGCTATGTTGGCCAGGTAAAAAAAGAAACACGACTTTGAAAACTAAAAATGCTTGTGGATGAAACACCTTCATTATTACTTATTTTCATTCTTGTTGAAAAAACTTATGAAATTTCCATTTATTGAAACTTATTAAAAACTACATTTTAAATGCACTCTTAGGTTTCACTGCAAGACCTGAGAAATTTGCCAACACTCTGTTCATTGCCCATATTGAAGACTGGAAACAGCAGTTCAAGATGTCAGAAGGGTGAGTGGCTTTGTAATTTGGCTTAGTAATAATAACATTTATACACTTCCCTGGTCTCTGGTATGTGAAATCAGTCAATGTCAGTCTTTTGTCCAAGGTATTAGGCACATTTATTTTTACATTACATTTTTTATTTATTCCCAGACTGTTATTAAATAGTCGAAGCTGACCGCATGACTATAACCCCAATCAATGTCTATTCTTATTTGTAATTTTGCTTCTCTGCTTTTTTTAAGTTGTTATATATACATGATACCCAGTTAATAAATAGATTAAATATACTTGCTCAGGAATATATGCACTTCATTATCAAAAGGTTAAGTGTTTCAAAAGAATCAGGAAGAACATGTGTATGGATGAGATGCCAGATTGTCTTATAATAAGCTTCTGAGTGAGTCAGTTAGAAAAGTTACTCTATGAAGGTTGCTGGCATTGAAACTGAAGCAGACATTGGTGCATCTTAAATACTACAGCACTGGTTCCTTGACTAAAGAACTTTTGCATGACAAAAATATAATTGAAATTATCTAGAAACATATACTTTGCCAAAGGCACAGAATGTGCATCATTGTGAACAAATGAATTACTTAGACAACACAAGACACAGAGACAGATAGTATACTTCAGTAATGTGGTGACTATAGGTAACAGCAGACATAAACACTGACAATATAGTTTTTTACTATATTTTATTATGTTTAAATAGAATGAAGACAAATGACACTGGATTCAAACAAAATGTATAAACTAGGAAAAAAGTAGGAACCGCTTTATTGCTTAATGACTACAAAGTTGTGACGTTTCAGCGTGAGCCTTAATCATACAAACACAAACAGTATGAAGAATTAGAGAGAGGAGGTAAAGTATAGACTTACATGAATCTATGTTAAAAAGTAATTAAATAAAATGAATAGAGCACTTAGCTTGGAAGAAGATGTAGCTTTTCTGACTCTTGTTCAGAAATGCACCCGTTGCTATGTTCAAAATGTGCCCGTTCAGAAATGTACAGAAATGCGCATGGTGAAGTGGACACAAGCCGCCTACCGCTTGAGAACCGCTACATTCAGGACCATGGAATGCTGGAACGGCATGGTTTGAACTCATTATTCAGCTACACATAACATTCTCCTCTTCCACAATCATAATCCCTCTCCACAAAACTCCATTCTCTTCTCACTTGTTACACATAGTTCAGAACCTCCTCACATCATCAAATTACAACCCATCTACCCCAACCATAGTCATTTATTTCACCTTCTCTTGGCTAAGTTACCACTATATCACTCTCTCTTCCCTCAACAGTTTTCCCACCCACTACCCTCAGTTACAATCCACCTATCACACATCACAAGTTTCTATTTACACATTCTCTGCGCTTCACCATGCGCATTTCTGTACATATCTGAATGAGCACATTTTGAATGTATCAATGGGCGCATTTCTGAACGAGTGTCGGAAAAGCTACATATTCTTTCATGCTAAGTGCTCTATTCATTTTATTTATTTACTTTTTTTTTAACATAGGATTCATGTGAATCTATACTTTATTTCATCTCTCTAATTCTTCATCCTGTTTGTGTTTGTATGGTTAAAGCTCACGCCGAAATGTCACAACTTTGTAGTCATTAAGTAATAAAGCTCTTCCTACTTTTTCCTAGTTTGTACAATATTGGTATCACAGCTTTACTGCAGTGCTTTGTGTATAGTTATATACTTATACACTAATTATCGTGGATTCAAACAATGATGGTTCAATACTATGTTAATGCATAAACACTGGATAAAGCCATACTAATTAATTTATTAAGAAGTGAATATAGACACAAACATAGCTTTAGATTACAATTACTATAAAATTTATTACCAAGTGCAAAGAGACAACATGACATATCAAACTCTGATTGTCAGAAACAACACTTTATGAAAATACTGTCAAGTTTATTATCAAGTGAAAGAGATAACACTACAAACATTAACCATCAAGTTCATCACCAAGTAAAGAAACATGCCTATCAACAATAAATACAAACACTGACCATCAAGTTTATTATCAAGTGAAAGAGACAATGCTGTATACAAACACTGACCATCAAGTTTATTATTAAGCAAAAGAGAACACTACAAACACTAACCATCAAGTTTATCACCAAGTAAAAAAAGACAAACACTGGCTGTCAAGTTTATTACCAAGTTGAGAAGACAACATTAGATACACATATTGACTGACAAATTTATTAGAAACAACAAAAGACACAAACACTCCTTGCCAAGTTTAATAAAAAGTGAGAGAAGGCACCACTAAATACAAACAATGACTGTCAAAATTGTTACTAAGAAAAATGCTTTTACACATTGTTTGTTTTTTTAAAATAATAAAACACCCAGTGACAGTTTAAAAATAGTCAAAGAAAAATATTTTCTACCTAATGCTTGATTAACCCTTCAGAATATACTGTACTCATTCTCTGGTCTACTGACTGAAGTTAACCCTTTAGACCTGCACTGAAGATTTATTGGACAAATCAATTTTTGACCTAGTTATCAAAGTTTTATTAGGCAGATGGCTTAGTTGTAAACAGATCTGGTAATTACTGATATGTGGGAAAACATTATCTATTGAAATTAATCATTAGTTCATGTTTTAACTTATATTCCATAAATTTCACACTTTAAAAATGTTACAATGATGAAAGGAATATCATCGCTGCATGTTGGACAAATCCTAAGTTCTCTGATCTCCCACTGTGAAGAAGGATCTCAACATAGTGCATATGCTCCATAACATCTGTGAGAACCTGATGAATGAGCTGGTGAGTGGGATATGAACCCCTCCCCCCCATCTGAAGTTGAAATTGCCCAAAAGACCACATACCTATCGATTCGGACTGTCCTACCTCCAAATTTCACATATGACTGATAAAGCTGCAGAAATGATGTTTAAATAATTTTTAAACATATAGGAAACCTTTGAAAGTAGTAGATAAAGTGGATTCCATGTAGGCATCCATAATTTTTACATGGATAAGACAGTTGTTAAGCTGATAGGTTTGTTGTGTGTCATGCACAACAGTGAGGATTTAAAAATAGGCTGTGGATCTTAAACTGGTGGTAGTTCCAAGGCATTTAGTGAATGAAACATTAGATAAGGGGTCATGCCTTACGAGGCACATAGGGGATATGGTGTTAGTGCCCATATTTTCCTTGACCTGTCAGCACACTAGAGGGTGATGTGGTCAGCATCATGGCCTGGCTGTCTTTCCTTCCCCAACTCCAGAAGAAGCTGGGTACCCATTTCTACAGCTGGATGACTGGGGCACCTCTGGCTGGATTTGAACCCCCAACCTACGCCATGAGAGACCAGTGCACTAACCACTCTTGGCGCCAAATGAAACATTAATTAATAATTAAATTAATGAAACAAGATAACAATTAATGATGTATTATTAAAATTAATGAAACAATATAAAAATTAACATATAGTTGTTCTTTATTTTATAAAAAGTAAGGTTTGAGAAACACAAAATATTCTAGCCTGTGCTAAAAGCAAAAGGAATAGACTAGGTTTGACAGATAATTGGTTTTTTGATCTCTTTTTGGATGTGACACTCTTGGCCTGTTTCTTTCCTTTTTTTCTTTTTAGGAGTATGTTCTGGTGCTCTTCACTGTCAGTGTTAAACTGAATTCTTAAGTGTTGAAGTCTGTCAGGTCATTTGTAATGTAACAGATACATTGTCAACAGTGTTTATTCCTCACATTTTTGTTGTTGTAGTTAAGCATTTCTGTTTTAAATTGTTCATTTCCTATACGTGCCAAGGTCTAATTTGTGCAGTGCATCAAATGCACATTTATCTTAAAAGTGGTGAGGAAAAAACCAAAACACTTTGACAGCCTTTGATTTAGAAGCTTAAAATCTCCAACATGAAACAGCTTTCATTAACTTTCAACTGCCTTTAATTTAGAAGCTTAAAATCTCCAACATGAAACAGCTTTCATTAACTTTCAACTGCCTTTAATTTAGAAGCTTAAAATATCCAGCATGAAACAGCTTTCATTAACTTTCAACTGCTTTTAATTTAGAAGCTTAAAATCTCCAGCATGAAACAGCTTTCATTAACTTTCAACTGCTTTTAATTTAGAAGCTTAAAATCTCCAACAAGAAAGAGCTTTCATTAATTATTAATTGCCCTTGATTTAGGCACTTAAAATATCCAGCAAAAAATAACTTTCAGCTGTTCTTGATTCAGACTCTTTAAATCTTCACCACAAAACAGCTTTCATTTGCTTTCAGCTGTCCTTGATTCAGATACTTAAAGTCTCCAAAACAAAACAGCTCTCATCAGCTTTTGCCTGAAATCATTGCTGAAGATGATAAGGGAAATAAATTGCAGTGTTCCCCTGAAGTAACCACTCATGTATAGAAAAGTGTTATATTTCAATATGTTAAGCTCGATGATCCAGGGGATGGAGAAGATGACGATGTAGCACGTGGTCATAAACAGCAGTCGGCTAACAGTGTTCTTTCTCTTCTTCATCTTGAGAACATTTTCTTTACTCTGTAGGGCTTTTGGAATTCCGAAGGGCTTAAGAGGTCTGTACTGCTTCATGAAGCTTTCATGAATCACTAACATCTGCTGGATTAAAAGAAAACTGAAAGATGCAAATCCTGCAAGGAAATGTTTAGTCATACAATGTAACACGATTTGTTTCTTTCATTTTAGTGTTCATTCTGTACAGATTTTTTTTTCCATTATATTTTTCAAAGTAAGCACTAGAACTGTTAATTCAAATAATCGAACATTGGGAAATACACCAGTCTGAGTAAATTTCGAACTTGAATATAAAGTAGTTCGTGTAGAAAAATATTGTCCCCTCATCTTTGTCTTTGTGTACTGAAGATTTGGTGATGTAGTTACCCTTGAATTGTGCTGTCTGCAAATTTGCTCTGCTAACTGTACACTGGAAGATACTTTTTTGACACTCCTACACTTGACACTGTCACCCAGCTGTAGAAATGGGTACCCGACTCCTTCTGGAGTTGGGGAAGGAAAGGCGGCCAGGCGTGATACTGACCATATCACCCTCTAGTGTGCTGACAGGTCAAGGAAAATATGGGCACTAACACCATAAACCTATGTGCCTCTAAGGCATGACAGGATTGCCTTACACTTGTCAGTAACATGTTATCATCTTAAGGAAGAAGACACCAGAAACTGAATAAGAAAAACCTCTATGAAGTTCTTACAGCTTCTTAGTGAGATTATGCTTAACAAGTGTTATTACAAAATATGGGTAATTAAATTCGAAAAAAAAGTGTCTATCCGCACGCCAGCGCAAATCACCAAACTGCCGGGGAGCCTCTATCTGCACTCGAGTGTGACCAAAAAGAAAACGTAGACAAAGTATCTTTTTATCTTATAATATATATCTTATATCCTTCCCGTGCCGATAAACGCCACATAGGGCTCGCAAGGTAGTTCACCAAGTTTTCCTGTTTTCGGCGAGCTCTTCAGCCTCATGAAGGGGTTTTATGCCTACTAATTTGGCCTCTTTAGACATGAGAAAAAGAAAAAAAAAATAATGAGAGAATCTTCTAAGAACTCCAGTAGGACGACCAACCGCTTACCTACAAGAGCGTCCCTTAATGTCCTCAGATAATTTTAAAAATATTATTATTAATGTTTAGAAAGTTGTAATACATAGGATTGGAGACCTCTTTCTGATCATTTAGAGTTGAAAAAGACCACACATGAACAATGCTAAAGTGGCCAAATCACGAACTGAACGTATAGCAGACTTGCAAGATCATAAATGACAACAAAAATAATTCTGTTGGTGATAAATGAAATGTTATACCTCGGCCAGGACAGCTGAAACATTAACAACAATCTTAAGAACTGAAGAAATATGGACATGAGTCAAGCAACTGCAAAACTGTAGACAAGAGCCAAGCGACTACAGAACTGTGGATATGTGCCAAGCAACTGTACAACTATGGGCATGTGCCAAGCATCTGTACAACTATGAACATGTGCCAAGCATCTGCAGAACTGTGAACAGGAGCCAAGTAATTGCAGAGCTGTGGACAGGAGCCAAGCAACTGTACAACTGTGGATATGTACCAAGCGACTGCAGAACTGTGAACAGGAGCGAAGTAATTGCAGAACTGTGAATAGGAGCCAAATAATTGCAGAACTGTGGACAAGAGCCAAGCAACTACAGAACTGTGGACAGAAGCTAAGTAATTGCAGAACTGTGGAGAGGAGCCAAGCAACTGCAGAACTGTGGACAGGAGTCGAGTACTTGCAGAGCTGTGGACAGGAGTCAAGTAATTGCAGAACTGTGAACAGGAGCCAAGCAACTGCAGAACTATGGACATGCACCAAGAAAATGTAGAACCGTGGACAGGAGCCAAGCAACTGCAGAACTGTGGATATATGCCAAGCAACTGTATAACTATAGGCATGTGCCAAGCATCTGCAGAACTGTGGACATGTACCGAACAACTGCAGAACTCAGGAGCCAAGCAACTGCAGAACTGTGAACATGAGCCAAACAACTGCAGAACTGTGGATAGGAGCGTTAACCACCGCAGAACCGTGAACAGAATCCTATCAACTGCACGACTCTGGGCGGAAGCCAAGCAAAACGTACAGGAAAGGCTTTATTTCACCTTCTCCAGCCTCAGGCAAAATCTCATGGCCATGGACATGAGTTTCCCCATGATACCCTATTTCCCTATCTCCACGGACATCAGCAACGAACGAATGAAATTTATCTTCAGAGACAAACACAGCTAAATCATGAAGCCAGGCTGCTGTAACTCCACAATGTAAAATTAATATTGTTAACGTTTCCAGCAATTACAGTTTTTAAAGAAACTGCTTAGATTGGCTGCGGACCACCAAAAAAAAAATGTTGCCGCAGGTCACATGTGGCATGCGGGCCAAGGGTTGTCAGTATATGATGTAGAATGTCTTGAACTGAGAAAAAGTTGTATGATAATAGGAAGAATGTTGAACGGGCCTCTGTGCCCAATTCTTCACCTTTTCCAAATAAAAGATCAATCAATCAGTCTCCTCATTAGCTATGGCAAACCGATCACCCACTGTCGAAAAAAAACAAAACAAAACATGACCATTCACTAATCGTGACCCAGTCAGTTTGTTCAAGGAGACCGATTCTTCTGTCTTATTTAGATTCCGCTGTCTGATTTAAGTGGTATCAAGTGGCTTCAGTAGATAGATTTAGTCTGTTGGGATCTTTGATATGCTATAATTCTATCGGTCAGAGACCACTTTCAACGTTCTCTTCCCCAGGAAGGATAATGTTACATCTGGAATTCTGAGTCGTAGCTCATAGCGTTCTATCGCTGCCACACTTCGACAGAGAACACGGAACAATGAGGAAAGATTACACTCTGAGAGACAAAATGAATGTTCTTGACGATAACATACAGAGCTTGACACCTTTAACATTCTGGTTCAAATTTTTCAAATGAACATGTTTGGTTCTGTTCTTATTTGCGTCGAAATTGCTCCAGATTTCATGCGTTTTCCCTATACTCTCTGTCGCGGACAACAAGCATGCAACTTTGGGCACAGACCAGATACAAAAAACAAAACAAAACAAAACAAAACAAAACAACACAACGCACCGATAAGATACTGATATGATATACTTACCTCTAACTGCTGTCGGTTTATGTTTTTTGGTCTTGATATTTCATTCACATTGAGCGAAAGTATATGTGTGTCTGCACCATTGCTACTCTCCAGCGAGACGTTACTGTTTCTGTTTGTGTTAAAGTGCTCTTGATTTAGCGAAGAGCTCCGGTAGAGGTTCTGGTTCTGTCGACATAAAACTTTTCTCTGCCAAGATTTTTGCCGTCCACCCTTGAAATACGCGTCGTTGGTTACCACTCGAGCCACTCCATAAGTCTCAGGTCCTTCTGCTATGAGACTGTTTACTATTGGATTGTTGAACATGCACTGAACCGGTGAAGTTGTCGGCGGCGAACGCCTGTGTCCCACGTGGCAGTCACGATGATTATCCCCGTGGTTAGATCTTACCTTCATCCCAGTGGAGACATTTGACGGTAACGGCACAGTGGAAAACGCCACAGTCGTGTACGCAGAACTTGCATGACGAGGTTCCTCCATTTCTTCTTGGGCGGGTATACACATATTCTTGTCGGCGATGCTTTTTGGCAGGTACCTACAATGTCTGTAACTCCCAGGACAGTTTTCCGGCTTGGCTTCCGTGAAAGGGGAAAATCCAGAGTGGGTCATGTACGTTATTTCGGTATGATACTCAATGGGCGTAGTTCGATTACAGCAGCAGTTGATGCTAAACACTATCTGACCCGTGGAAAATCTGGAACCATTTCTGCGGATGCCGTCATTGTAAAGGCAGTCTTGGCAAGTTTCTGCAGTCAATCGTTGAGACGTTTGATAGTGAAACTCCCTTTGCGGGAGGTGATTATTCCACGTAACTTTCGGTAGCTGCGCATTTAGATTGATGTTCAGAGAGCTCCGTTTTACTACAGTAGCCTGCGATTTGAAATCCAGCCTATTTAACAGTCTGCTGCTTCTCTTTCCACGCAGGCCATTATTAACATCCACCGGGGTGTCGAACCGGCGTGGCAGGACATACGGCTCTAGTGGCTCGGCATTTTCGGGTATAATTTTGGAATCGTAAAAGAAATTGTCCTCGTTTGTAAGCTCGCACCTGGAAAGCGGCTCGTGGAAAATCTGCACACTGTAGGGGAAAGTGACATCTCTGTCAACATGCCACTGTGTCTCCTCAACCTCATAAATCACCGGCATGCTGGGTTGTGGTCTCAGTTTTAGACTCTTGGGGTCGTCGAAGTACACAATATTTTGTCCACCAGCTGCCAGTCCGGTTCTTTCGATTTCATAAAATGTTTCTAGCATAATTTTAGACTTCAGGGCGCTCCAAATGCATCCGTAGAAAGGTATGAAGATCAAGCATATCAGTAGAAGGCTGACGAGAAGAACTCGCTTGTGGACATAATATAAATGTATAGTGTTATTGTAAACGTGAAGTTCTATTATATTGAGCAGTATGCCTTATCATTTCGAATGCGTTATGTTATACTATAACTCTGCATTTTCATATTATCCGTATGGGGCATGAGATTTTTTAACTTAACTCTTTCAACATCTGTATTTCTAAGCTTTAACTCTTATTTTCCACAGGATTTTTTTTAACCCTAGGACTATTTATCAATGTGGGTAAGCGGTGCTTATATAACAGGGAAAGGGGACAGTGGAAGGAAATGGAATCCACAGTTTGAAGTCAATCACTCCACACATAGCAGATATTTTGCCCCGTGGACTTGTAAAGTCAGCCGAAAGTGGAGCTAATCTAAACGATCACCTTTGCCCTCTTGGTATTCCAGGTAGAACATTATGGTGAAAGTTACCTCCCGTAGCCGCTATTATTTGCCGCGCCGTGAGAAGCAGGGAATTAAAAGAAGTCAATTTTTGGTTGTTTTTATTAACACGTGGTTCTAGAGAAAGAAACGCTGTAATGCAGTTGTTCTCAAAGTGGAAGGGACTGCTCACCCTGGGGGAGGGGGGCAGTAGTAGATTATATGAGGGGGTGGGGGCAGTGAGAGAAAAGGCGGCACAAATCCAACTGGGGGAAAAAAGTTTTAGGGGCCCTAAAATTAGACTCTTTTGAAAACAAATGCCTAAGGAAAATACTCGGCATCAAGTGGAACGAATTCAAGAACAATGCAGAGATAAGACAGATGACTGAACAACAACCAGTCTCACGGGTGATCAAGAAAATGAGATGGATATATGTTGGTCACTTGATGAGAAGAAATGATCAGAGAATCCCAAAACAAGCTATCAAATGGAACACAACAGGCCGAAGAAAAAGAGGCAGACCGCGTGAAACTCTGAAGAGGTCATTATTAAGAGAGGCCAAATTAACAGGCATAAAATCCTTTGATGAGGTTGAAAGACTCGCCGAAGACAGGAAAAATTGGCGAACTGCTTTGCGAGCCCTATGTGACGTTTAACGGCACGGGAAGGATATAAGATACAAGAAAGATGTAGCCTTGGAAGCAAGGGGCGGTAGCGAGGTTTGGAAGCACTGCTGTAATGGAAAAGAAGCATTAGTTTATTTCAGGTTTACTCTGCCAGCAATATTATCACGTTAAAACAGCAAAACACATGAACGAGCTTACCATGGCACAGTACATCCTCGCGTCCTGTGTTGAACGCCAGCGATGCGTTAGCATAGGAGACCCGAGGCACCATGCTCTTATGCATACAAAAACCTCAACTTTCACATTTTCCACCACGATGTTCACAGTTGAGGGAAGCTGGTAAGTGAGGAGTGCAGTTAGCACCACGGGCACCATAAGGGAGCAGAAAAATTTCGTCTTTTCACGACGCCTGAAAACGTATTTCCTCGACAAAACATGGAAAGTCCATTGATCTACGACAACAAGCAGCAACAGGTAGACGTCCGTAACTGACCAGAAGAAGTTGACGTATTCGCTGATCTTTCTCACCCACATGTCCTTAACCGTTAGCAACGGCAGTTTCTTATTGTATAATAGGTACACTTCCACAAGCAGCGACCCGGCCGATAGCAAATCCAGGGCCATCATGGTAGCGAGGATGAATCCAGAAGTAGATAAGTAAGGCATTTTCAACACGAAACGTAGCAGACAAGCGTTGAAGGCAACTGACACAACCCCGACAGCGCCGTATACAGCGGATAGTGTAGGAATTTCAGAATCCAGGTTCCTTTGCGCGGACAGGATGCTCTGTATTATTTTTTCTACCAGTGACAAATCACTGACCGTCCAGTCCCTTCTTGGGAGGTACCCCGTGAGGATATCCATACATGCGTCCATCCTGCACCTGGATGAGGTTACAAAAACTGATATTTTTCATATGCTTACCCGGGAGATGAACAGACTGGAGACTGAGTATATATATATATATATATCCACAAACAGTTCAGAAACAAATATTTCAGCTCAACAAAATTTTATAGGTAAATCATGGTTTATGGTTTATGGTCTGGGTCATCATCAGAGCCCTCCGGACATATCTTTATGTGCCTTTTGTGCCCGTCTTTCTTATAAGGATGAAAGCGAAAAGCTAAGCGTTTAATTTTTCATCTGTTTTTCCTGTTTTTATCTGTTTCATCACTAGAATCAGTTTTACTACACTCGTCATTTATCTCTGAAGTTTAAACTATGGAGTTATCAGTGAAGACAACATGGAGCCGCTGATTTGCTGTTCATCTGCTGTGTTGTCTTGCCCAAACTCAGACGAGCTAGACGCTGGCGGTGTGTGAGGGGAAGCCGAACCGGGGGGTATTCTTGAATGAAAACCACTTGATGAAGTTGATTCCTGATGGTTTGATTAGAAACTCATGATCCAGACACTGCTTGAGGGTCGTTTTGTAATGTTCATGCAGTTACAAATCGTCTTTTTTTGCAGAAAACACAACACACGATCTCGTCTCATTGGGCGGTGACATGTGATCGATTATGAAGGCTCTATGTGTCACATTTCTGTAGTCTCCATTGTGTCTGTCAACATCACTTCTGTGAAGTTCCAGCCTGTAGCATTCCTATGACACTGGGCAACTTTGTGATCACTCAAACGACATCTGATATTCTCTAGACAGCAAATCTTCACATACAAAATTGGCTAATTTGATTATTTTGACTTGATTTGGTCATTGGACAATTTTTCTATACCGACCTTCGCCTGAGCGGACAACTAGAATGATACGACAGCTGTGCTAAATTCTCGCTTTCCCCGTGCAAGTTACAAGCATTTGGAACATTTGTTGCTTAGCTTTGTGTGAGAAGTATATTACGTATATTCATCATTTCATGAGCTATGCTTACTAATAAAGTACGTTTTGACTACTTTAGGGCCCTGCGCTTGATATTTTCCTTAGTTATGATTATAACGTTGAAGATAAAGATAATGACGACAAATAACGATAACAAATGACTGTTTCGACATTCGGTCTTGGGAGTGTGCAAAGATATGGAGTTAATGCACCCACAACAAGATGCAGTACCAGATTCCAGATTTATTTGTGTTTCACAATGGCCGTAGCTCGTTTCGGCAGGCTTCTATGGTACAGCTTGTTTTCAGATAGCAGTCTTAACCAGTTGTAATTCGCAAGTTTCGACGTCGAAAAGTACATCTCTACCTGCACTTACGCAGTGATGGATTACCAAGTAAGCTACGAATAATTAGTGAGTAAGAAAAGACCAATCCTTAGCAAAACTGGCACACGATTACATCAAGTAAAGACCAAAAGCATAGATGGGCCGACCACTTCCAAGAAATACTTATTCGACCACACCGAAAAGAATTGGTAGACCTTGAAACTGAATTACCAATCGCACAATTAAATGTCAACCTAGATGAAATTACATTGCAAGAAATTGGAACACCAGTGAATCTAATGGCTACCAACAAAGCTGCAAGTGAAGATGAAATAACAACCGAAATGTTAAAAGCTATTAACATGACAACATGAATCAGCTACAGAGAATGTTTAATAAAGTTTAGAAAGAAGAAAAGGGCTCTTCTAAATGGAAAAAAAGGAATCATTGTTAAAATACAAAAAAAAAAGGGCAATCTTAGCGATTGCAATAAATGGAGAGGAGTAATCTTACTGTCAGTTGTGTCAAAAGTATTTTGCAAAATTATTCTAAATAGAATTCACGATATAGCGGATGCTGCAATGAGAGAAGAACAAGCAGGATTTCGAAAAGGGAGAAGCTGTCTCGACCAGATCTTTACTATAAGAATAATACTTGAAAAAAATTAATCCTGAACTTCTTAGATTTTAAAAAGGCATTTGATAGCACACATAGGGATTCATTGTGGAGAATTTGAAGAATATATGTAATACCATCTAAGATTGTCAACATCATTAGAGACCTTTACAACGGATGTGTTTTATGCAATCAACACAGAAAAAGGAATGAGTGAATGGTTTCAGATTGAAACAGATGTGAAACAAGGATGTATATTATCTCCCCTGCTGTTTGGAATTGCCATAGACTTCATAATGAAAACATGCTACACAGGTAAAACGGGCATTGACTGGGTAAATGAGACCCAACTGGAAGATCTTGATTTTGCAGATGACATAACTCTTATCAGTGACAATGTGAAATCAATGCAAGAAAAAACAGATACCCTGTCTTCACTGGGTAGTAAAATAGGACTTGAAATTAACAAGGATAAAACAAAAATAATGAAACTTCTCATTAACCACGAGGGAAAAATATACGTAGAAGGAACATGTGTTGAAAAAGTAAACCAATTTGCATATCTCGGCAACTACATAGACCAGGATGGTGACACTGGAAAGGACGTTATAATTCAAATTGCAAAAACAGCATCGACCTTCAAGAATCTTGAGAACATATGGCATTCAAAAATTATAAGCACAAAAGCCAAGTTAAGAGTATTCGATTCAAATGTAATATCCACCCTCATTTATGCATGTGAAAGCTGGAAAACAACTAAAGAAATGAAATCAGACTCTTTCGAAAACAAATGCCCAAGAAAAATACTCGGTATAAAGTGCAGTGAATTCAAGAACAACGCAGAGATAAGACAGATGAGCAAACAACAACCTGTCTCATGGGTGATCAGAAAAAGAAGATGGACATATGTATTCCATGTGATGAGAAGAAACAGTCAAGCTATCAAGTGGAACAGGCCGAAGAAAAAGAGGTCGACCACGTGAAACTCTAAAGAGGACATTGTTAAGAGAGGCCAGTTCAGTGGGCATAACATCCCTTGATGATATTGAAAAACTCTCCGAAGACAGGACATCTTGGCGAACTACCATGCCGGCTCTATGTGACGTTTAGCGGCACGGGAAGGATGTAAGAAGTATACACAACTAAGTATACACGTAAGTATACACGTAAGTATACATGAATCCACTGCAGTAAAGCACTGATAACAAAATGTATAGACTAGGAAAAAAGTGTAAACTGCTTTATTAATTAACGAGAGCACAGTTGTGGCGTTTCGATGTGAACTTAATCATACAAAAACACACAGGTCGAAGAAATAGAGAAAGAAGATAAAATATAAATTCACATGAATGCTGTGTAAAAAGGTAGGAATGAAATAAAAAATAGAATAAATTAAAAATAAATGGAGCACTTAGCTGTGGCTTGTAAGAGGCTGTGTCTAGAAATATGCACGGTGGAGTGTTGAGAATGTTTAAATGGAGCCTTGTGATGTGTGATAGGTGGGTCGTAAAAAAGGAGGGGGGGGGGACTGCAGAAAGGGGGGAAGGGTGGGTGATATAATGGTAATCTAGCAAGGAGAAGGTGGAATAGGTGATTGCAGTTGGGGTAGAGAGGAACTTGGTGCAGAGGGAATATGCTTGTTGGAGAGGTGAATGTTAGATGTAACTGAATTGCGAGTTTAAGCCATGTGGTTCCAATGACTCATATTCCTGAATTCGTAAAACAGTAATCTCCGTTGTTGATTCGTTTTTCTTTGACCCCCACGGGTTACTACTGTGTATGAAGGACAGCAACGACCGACAACTCAGCTTTTATGACACCCCCTGCTTCCACGGAGTGCGTGCACCCTACTGAGACCACCTTTCAAAAGGATGAGTGTACAGTAAGACTTTTAAAAGAAGAGTATGGAAAGTGTTTGGTTCTGTTTGACAAATTAAAAAAAAAGGATAGAAGGAAAAAGGACAAGCAGCAATAGTAGAAAACGAGAACACAGACAATGGAAAAACACCAACCGACTATTTCGGCGATCACGCCTTCATCAAAGACAACAGAGAGGATAACACAACAAATAAAAATACGCTTTGGATAAAATATAAACATGTTTTAAAAGATTTTGGGATGGAAGTCCGTCCGACATTTTGCCCTTTATCATTCAACTTTCAATCTGTCGCATGCATTCAACACCGATTAGTTGAATATGCTATTCATAAAAGGGGCATAACAGTGCAAGAGAGAGAGAGACATAGAAGGAAACGTAAATCACGTACCACTCTTCTGGAATTTCACCTATATCCGCCTGTGTTTTATTTGTTACATTCATTCTTTACTCGGTGCTCATACACACATAATATATGCTGCTTTTTGCCAGATTATTTCAAATGATGCTTGAGATTATCTTGTAACTAACTGCTCAGTGTCTTTGTCCAGAACAAAAAAGCACTATTCAAATGCTAGTCTCATTTCGTTGAAGCGAATTGCACGATTCCGTTTCTTTCTTATAGCCTTCCCTTGTTAAAGTTCATCAACGAACGATGCCAGACGGTGCTAGTGCGCATTATAAATTGAAAAAAAAGATGCGAAAACATTGGATGGATGTACTTTACAACAGACGAATGGAAGATGGGATATAGGGACCACCTTCTTCTTCTTCTTAGTTTTAACATTTAAAAAAAAAATAGATAGCTCTCTTATATGGATGAATACTGGCAGCTTAACATAGCGCGTAAACTGTCTGGAACGTTGTCATTGTATGAGCTTGTTTTTGTTTTCTTTTTTATGTCAGTCAGTCAGTCATTTATTATCAGTAATAATGTGAATTTCATGCAAGAAAAAAACAGATAGCCTGTCTTCACTGGCTAGCAAAATAGGACTTGAAATTAACAAGGACAAAACAAAAATAATGAAAATTCCCCTCAATCAAAATGGAAAAATACACGTAGAAGGGACAGATATTGAAGAAGTCAATCAATTCGCATACCTTGGCAGCTACATAGACTAGGATGGTGACACTAGAAAGGAAGTTAGGATCAGAATTGCAAAAGCAGCATCAATCTTCAAGAATCTTGAGAACATATGGAATTCAAAAGTTATAAGCACAAAAACCAAGTTAAGACTATTCAAATGTAATATCCACCCTCATTTATGCATGCGAAAGCTGGAAAACAACTAAAGAAATAGAAAAGAAATTAGACTCTTTTGAAAACAAATGCATAAGGAAAATACTCGGCATCAAGTGGAGTGAATTCAAGAACAATGCAGAGATAAGACAGATGACTGAAGAACAACCAGTCTCATGGGTGATCAGGAAAAGGAGATGGACATATGTTGGTCACTTGATGAGAAGAAATGATCAGAGAATCCCAAAACAAGCTATCAAGTGGAACACAACAGGGCGAAGAAAAAGAGGCAGACCACGTGAAACTCTGAAGAGGACATTATTAAGAGAGGCCAAATTAACAGGCATAAAATCCTTTGATGAGGTTGAAAGACTCGCCGAAGACAGGAAAAATTGGCGAACTACTTTGCGAGCCCTATGTGACGTTTAACGGCACGGGAAGGATATAAGATATAAGATAAGATAAGTCAGTCATTTGCATATCCCTTGCGGAACTTTCCCTCCCTAACAGCTCTCATGTAGGCCTCTCGGTTGTAAGCAAGATGCCCTGTTGCCGATGCATCCATTTGCAGAGAATCAGCTATGTCCTGCAACCATCTTGCCTTGGTCTTCCTCTCTCTCTTTTTCTCATTATGTACCTTTCCAAGATTGTCTTCTCTAAATTATCATGACGTGTAATGTCCAAAATATTTAAGATTTCTCTGTTTAATCCTCTTTACTAGCCAACCTTCTTCAATATTAAATTCTTGTAGTATGGGTATTGTGTCCATATTTGAAGAACTCTTCTGTAACATGTACATTCAAACGCATTTATGTGTTTCTCAGCTGTTTTGTTAAATGTCCAGATCTCACAGGCATATATTGCGATGGGATAGATGCATGCCCTTAAAAATCTTATTTCTTCATATTTGTAGAATGTCTGGAACAGAGCGAAAGTTGTATGGTAAAGGGCAGAATGTCAGACGGGCCTGCGTGCCAAATTCTTAACTGTTTGGAAATAAAGATCTGTCTGTCTGTCTGTCTGTCTGTCTGCCTGCCTGCCTGCCTGCCTGTCTGTCTGTCTGTCTGTCTGTCTGTCTGTCTGTCTGTCTGTCTGTGGACTCATCTGTTTGATATGAATTAAATGTCTCCCTAAGCATAGTCTGAAGTAGTGTAAAGTATGGCTTGATTGTTGTAATTTTTTTATACTTCTTTTCTATAAATTTGTTAGTTTTGAAGGAATGTAAGAATGCAAGTTTATTTCATGTTGTTGCATAATCGGAGTGTAGAGTGTATGGACATAAGATAAGTTTATTATTTATTTATGTAATCATTTAATTGTGTCTTCATGATTATTATGCTCATTAACAAATGCTGAATGACTGTGACTGAGTGAAAGCCGTATGATGAAGGGCAGAATGTTAGACGGACCTGCGTGCTCAATTCTTAACCCTTTGAAAATAAACCATGTTCGTTCGTTCTCCACGGCTTCTTTAGTTGTTTTACTTTTTGAAGAGTGATAGATGTCCTCCTTTTAATTTCTCTCATTGTATCTCCATTATTAGTTAGTAATGATGCAAGATATTCAAAACTCTCCACTTCTTCCAATTTTTCCTCATTGACACAGAGTATTTCAGCTGCCTTATTTGTTTTGTCAGTTGTCATCAGTTTAGTTTTCTTCGCATTAAGGTAGAAGTTTTTCTCTTCACTATTCTTACGGACTGACATAATATGTTCAAATTACACACAATAATACCTAAGGGTTTAAACACTCACTTGACAGTTTCTTGCATCTGTGTGACGAGAATCTGTTAGTCCCAGGGGTTCTCAAGTTAGTATGGTGTGTGGCCTCCGCTTGCATCGATCAGCGGCTGGCATCTCCTGGGCATAGATGCGATCAGATGTCTGATGTGCGCCTGTGGGATGGCTGCCCACTCTTCCTGGAGTGTCTGCCACAAATCACGACGATTGGCTGGAGAAACGTTTCGGCGACAAACACGTCTTTGCAGCTCATCCCATAGGTGCTAGATCGGATTCATGCCTGGAGACAGGGATGGCCAGGGAAAGGTGAGAATGTTGTTGGCAGTCAGGAACTGTGTGGTGAACCGTGCAGAATGGGGTCTGGCGTTGTCCTGTTGAAACACAGACCTTTGCGCAGCCAAAAATGGAAGGGCATGGGGTCGAAGAATTTCACTGGCGTATCGTTGTGCATTCAAGTCTCCTTCAGTCTGCACCAATGGACTCCTTTTGTTGAAATTGATAATTCCCCATACTATTACACCTCCACCACCGTGCGGCGGAGCTTCATCAACGACATATCGGGCAAAATGTTCAATTGGCCTACGGTAGACCATTCTCCGCATATCATGGCGGTGCAACAAAAAGGAAGATTCGTCACTAAACCAGACACGTCTCCACTGATTGTCAGTTGTCCAGGGCCGATGCTGGTTGGCCCAGACAAGTCGATTTTGGTGATGGCGTCTTGTTAAGACAGGACCTAGGTGAGGTCGTCGGGCCACCAGTCCAGCTTCATGCAGTCTATTTCGGACAGTTTGATCAGACACACGACGTCCTGCAAGCAATGACTGGGCACTTGAAGAAGCTGTTGTAAATCTGTTTCTGAGGTGATGAACCAAAATAAAGCGATCATCAGCTACTGTTGTCACCCTGGGTCGTCCACTGCGGTGATGGTCTTCAGCTGAGCCAGTGGCTTGGAAGCGGTGCCAAAGTCGACTGCTGCACCTTTAAATGCCTGGCAACCTGACTTTGACTTTCGCCTGCTTGCAGGCGACCAATAGCAATGTTTCGTAAATTTTTCGATAGACGCGTCATAATTGTCTGCTTGAAACTTAACTGAATTTGTTTGTGTAATCTTGTCCTTTTGTAGGGAATCATTTGCGTGGGAAGTGAGTTGTGCTCACAACAAAAATCACTACTTTTCAATAAACGTAATGTGAGTTATGATAAAAAAAAATGCGTGATTAGCAAGGGCAGCTACTGCGTTCTGACTATACACGAGAACAGCAAAATTCACGCTAAATCATAGATCTGATATCTTGGTGACAATTTTTGGTTTGGTTTGAGATACTGAAAAAAACTTTTTTTTTTTTGGTCATAAAATATAAAAAAAAATGAAGCTATGCGTTTTTTGTTGTTGTTGTACAGTATATTTTCAGTATACAAGTTAAATATGTAAGGCGACAGTATGCACCCTTGACGGACCCATTGTTTTATGTCAAACCAAGTTGTTGTTTCACCATTTAATCTCACTGCTGCCTGTTGGTCTAGATACACCAGTGATGTTAATTTTATCAAATGTGTTGGAAATCCCATTTTTTTCCATTATTTCCCAAAGTTTCTGGTGTTGTACACAATCAATTGCCTATGAATAGTCTATAAAAGATAAATATAGATTCACATTAAACTCTCTGCATTTCTCTATTATTAACCTTATATTGAATATACGATCTCTTGATCCTTTCCTTGCCTGAAACCAGCTTGGACCATATTGACTTCCTCTATTTTCTTACGAGGTCTACCCATTATTAGTTAGTAACGATGCAAGATATTCAAAACTCTCCACTTCTTCCAATTTTTCCTCATTGATACATATTTCAGCTGCCTTATTTGTTTTGTCAGTTGTCATCAGTTTAGTTTTCTTCGCATTAAGGTAGAAGTTTTTCTCTTCACTATTCTTACGGACTGACATAATATGTTCAAATAACACACAATAATACCTAAGGGTTTAAACACTCACTTGACAGTTTCTTGCATCTGTGTGACGAGAATCTGTTAGTCCCAGGGGTTCTCAAGTTAGTATGGTGTGTGGCCTCCGCTTGCATCGATCAGCGGCTGGCATCTCTTGGGCATAGATACCATCAGATGTCTGATGTGCGCCTGTGGGGTGGCTGCCCACTCTTCCTGGAGTGTCTGCCACAGATCACGACGATTGGCTGGAGAAACGTTTCGGCGACAAACACGTCTTTGCAGCTCATCCCATAGGTGCTAGATCGGATTCATGTCTGGAGACAGGGATGGCCAGGGAAGGGTGAGAATATTGTGGCAGTCAGGAACTGTGTGGTGAACCGTGCAGAATGGGGTCTGGCGTTGTCCTGTTGAAACACAGACCTTTGCGCAGCCAAAAATGGAAGGGCATGGGGTCGAAGAATTTCACTGACGTATCGTTGTGCATTCAAGTCTCATTCAGTCTGCACCATTGGACTCCTTTTGTTGAAATTGATAATTCCCCATACTATTACACCTCCACCACCGTGCAGCGGAGCTTCATCAACGACATATCGGGCAAAATGTTCAATTGGCCTACGGTAGACCTTTCTCCGCATATCATGGCGGTGCAACAAAAAGGAAGATTCGTCACTAAACCAGACACGTCTCCACTGACTGTCAGTTGTCCAGGGCCGATGCTGGTTGGCCCAAACAAGTCGATTTTGGCGATGGCGTCTTGTTAAGACAGGACCTAGGTGAGGTCGTCGGGCCACCAGTCCAGCTTCATGCAGTCTATTTCGGACAGTTTGATCAGACACACGACGTCCTGCAAGCAATGACTGGGCACTTGAAGAAGCTGTTGTAAATCTGTTTCTGAGGTGATGAACCAAAATAAAGCGATCATCAGCTACTGTTGTCACCCTGGGTCGTCCACTGCGGTGATGGTCTTCAGCTGAGCCAGTGGCTTGGAAACGGTGCCAAAGTCGACTGCTGCACGTTTAAATGCCTGGCAATCTGACTTTGACTTTCGCCTGCTTGCAGGCGACCAATAGCAATGTTTCGTAAATTTTTCGATAGACGCGTCATAATTGTCTGCTTGAAACTTAACTGAATTTGTTTGTGTAATCTTGTCCTTTTGTAGGGAATCATTTGCGTGGGAAGTGAGTTGTGCTCACAACAAAAATCACTACTTTTCAATAAACGCAACGTGAGTTATGGTAAAAAAAAATGCGTGATTAGCAAGGGCAGCTACTGCGTTCTGACTATGCACGAGAACAGCAAAATTCACGCTAAATCATGGATCTGATATCTTGGTGACAATTTTTGGTTTGGTTTGAGATACTGGAAAAAAACATTTTTTTTGTCATAAAATATAAAAAAATGAAGCTATGCGTTTTTTGTTGTTGTTGTACAGTATATTTTCAGTATACAAGTTAAATATGTAAGGCGACAGTATGCACCCCTGACGGACCCATTGTTTTATGTCAAACCAAGTTGTTGTTTCACCATTTAATCTCACTGCTGCTTGTTGGTCTAGATACAGTAGTGATGTTAATTTTATCAAATGTGTTGGAAATCCCATTTTTTTCCATTAATTCCCAAAGTTTCTGGTGTTGTACACAATCAATTACCTATGAATAGTCTATAAAAGATAAATATAGATTCACATTAAACTCTCTGCATTTCTCTATTATTAACCTTGTATTGAATATACGATCTCTTGATCCTCTTCCTTGCCTGAAACCAGCTTGGACCATATTGACTTCCTCTATTTTCTTACGAGGTCTACCCATTATGATTTTAAATAGAATTTTACTGGCATGGCTAATCAGGGCAACGGCTCTCTTTTTTATATGAAACTTCATTATTTAGATATTTATTTTTAATTGTTGATATTATTATTATAACTATTGCCGCCACCACCAACACTATTATTATTACTACTACTACCACTACAAGTGCTACTATAACAACTACAACTACATCTGCTACTACTATTACAGCTACTGCTTCTACAACTATAACTATTACCACTACAGCTACTAATACAGATGCTGGTTCTACTACTACTACTACTACTACTACTACTACTACAACTACTACTACTACTACTACTACTACTACTACTACTACTACTACTACTACTACTACTACTACTACTACTACTACTGTGATTATGACTGCGGCTAGTACTACTACTATTATTACTATTCTACTATTACTCCTCAGATGTTTGGGAAGGTGTTTGGGAGAGAAAGGACAGATTGAGCCAGAAACTGATGCAATATTGTTTGGGATGGGCATTGACAAGACACCGTTCTCAGCTAAGGTATCATCATCATCATTTTCATTCTTTTTGTGTATCATTAAATTGTCTCAAACCGAACTCATTAATTCATAATCAGAGTTGGTTGCATTTGTATAGTAATGATACAACCATTTTGACACAGAAAACTAGACAAAGTATGGTTTTGTATAGCATGGAATATAAATTATTTACCCATATTTAACTGTTATAAACAGGAGCATCATATGCTCAAAATCTTACAACTTATTTAAAACAAAAGTGGTAACAGCTTTATTAATTAACAAGCACACAGCTATAACATTTTTGTTTAAACTTTAGTCATGAAAAAAACATACAGGAAAAAGAAATAGAGAAAGAAGGGAAATTATAAATTCACATGAATGATATATATATAAATAAGAATGGAATTAAAAAAAACAATAGGAACAAAGGGGGACCTAGCTGTGACTTGCAAGAAGCTGCGTCTGAGAGTGCAACTGGTGAAATATTGTACGGGGGGGGGTGAGGAAAGGGGAAAGAAGAGAGAGGGATTTAATGGTTGTCAAGTCAAGAAAAGGGTGTGTGGAATATATTAAAGGTAAATAGAGGTGTATGGTACAGTTTTACACTGTGGCAGAAAGAGTGAGGAAAAAAACAAATAGAAAGTATGAGAGTAAGATGAGAATGATTAAATGAACAACATACACCATCCAATATTTTGGCGTGAGCCTTTCTCAAGGATTACATACACAAACACAATACAACATAACTAAAAATGAAAATGAAAAACGTAGTTTTGTGGCATCCTCCTAGAAAGAAAACATTCGAATGCCTCCTATAGGCGAGGAAAATTTTCCACAAAGGAAAGCGTCTCACTCCAGCCTTTCCCCGATCCACCACCGCTTGTGCTTCCGCTAAGGTGGTCTACATCCCTCCTGATATTCCACTGTCGACTGATGAATTGTCTGTCTTGGGCAAGGGTTTGGAGTTCTTCCCCCCTCCGCCCATCTGTTGACAAGTTCTCGCTCCTTCAGGATGTCCACCGTTTCCATCGTAGGCTGCGCTTGAAGTAAGTTCCATTTCCAAGACGCGGCCCAACCTTCATCATCCCATTCTGCCTCTGATGATGACACTTCTCTCGCTTCTCTAAACAACCATCCAACTAGACACCATCTGCAGGAGCGTCGCGTGCACTGGACCTCTACATTGATCACACTCTTCACGAAATCTGCAAGCTTCGCCCCCCCCCCCCCCCCCCCCGTACGACACTTTAACCTGACCTCCGAGGAGCATCGCACACTTTCACAACTCCAGCGCAGAAGAGATATCGTGATCAAGAGTGCAGACAAGGGAGGGGCCGTTGTTTGTTGGAAGAGGCCATGAGCCAGTTGAGTAACACTAAATTCTATGCCTCTCGCCATCATGATCCTACTCTGGCCAACAATTACCTGGTTCGTGACACGATCAACGAACTCAGAGACTGATCTTTCTCTCTCTGCTACTAATCTACATATCCGTGACAGCTACTTAGGGAAGCCATCCTTTTATCTACTCCCTAAGATACACAAACCAGGCAACCCAGGAAGACCCATAGTGTCTACCTGCTCCTGCCCTACAGAACAAATCTCTGACTTTCTGGACAGTATCTTTCAACCTCGTGTCTAGTCTGCCTACTAATTTGAAGGACACGAAGCACGCTTTCACTGCTTTTGAGACTCTTAAACTCCTGCTTGGTCACACTTACCGTATCGTCACTGTAGTGTTCCTATACACATCCTTCCCTCATGATTAGGGACTTCAGGCTGTCAAGTTCTTTCTGAACAAAAGACGCCATCACTCTATTCCCACCTCTACTATTCTGCGCCTTACACATCTTGTGCTCCAACTCAATTCGTTTGAATTTAATAGCCTGTACTTCGACCAGATTAGTGGTGTGGCCATGGGCACCAAAATTGGCCCCAGTTACGCATGTTTGTTTATTGGCTACTTCGAACACAAGGTTCTGAGAGCCTATAGAGGCCCTTTTCCAGCCTTCTATAGACGCTACATAGACGACGTCATTAGGGTCACATCAGTGCCAGAGGAAGACATTGACAACTTCATCAAATTTCGATAAGAGGTACAACCCTGTCATTTCTTTCACCTCCCATATCTCTACAGCTTCTGCCTACTTTCTCGACATTGCCATCACTATTGGTCCTACAGGGCTTACCACTATAAACCACTATAAACCTCTCACAGCTATCTACTGTACTTTTCCTCCCATCCCGGATCGTGTAAAGACTCTATTCCTTTTCCCCAGCTTTTTAGGCTGTGACGTTTGTGTACTGAGGATGTTGATTTCTATGATCAAGCTCACATAATGCTAGATTTCCTCCGCCAGTGCGGCTATCCAGAACATGTTCTCTCGTCGTCTTGGAACCTTTGTTTTTATGGTACCAGATGTTGCGGACGTCGTAGATGCAACACCTGCCAGTTTGTTGTAGAGGCTAGCCAAGTTTCCTTCCCTAAGTCCACGTTGTCAGTTAGGAGGCTTTCACCTGCACTTCACGCAATGTTATTTATGCCATTATGTGCAAACGTTGTGATATGAAGTATATAGGGGAGACCAGTTTACACTTAGGAGATCGTATTCGTCAACATCTTAATGACATTTCTAAGTGGTGTGGACCCCTGTAGCAAAGCACTTTTACCAAAACGACCACGGGGGAAAACAGGATATTTCTGTTAGTGCGATCTGCTCCTGTTCTTCTGATATACAGTCTTGGATTGCTCTAGAACAGTGACTTATTTTCCAGGCTGGCTGTCTCCACTCAGCTGGAATTAACAATGTTTTCAGCTTACTGTAACTTCTTTAAATTTCCACTCATTTTCTACGATTCATACTTTATTATCTTCTGCAGTTCTTCATTTTTCAGTTTCACAATATCTCCCAGCTTCCTTCCCCCTCCCCACCACCACCTGCCTCTCTAGCGACCTACAGGTGTTTATGACCCCTCTTAGTCTCGTTTCTTCATTCATTAGTTTCATGTTATCTCCCAGCTTCCCTCCCCCTCCCCACCACCACCACCTGCTTCTCTCCTGGCCTATAGATGTTTATTGGCCTTCCTGGTCTCATCCCTGCACCCCCCCCCCCCCCCCCGATCTCTCCTTTTCCCCGCCTCTGATATCGATTGGTTGTATCCGCTTTCCTTTGTGGAAAATTTTCCTCCCCTTTAGGACGCCTTTGAGTGTTTTCTTTCTAGGAGGGTGGCACAAAGCTAAGTTCTATCATTTTCATTTTTAGTTATATGTTATGTTGTGTTTGTATATGTAATCTCTAAGAAAGGCTCACGCTAAAATATTGGATGTTGTACATTTTTAATTTAATCATTCTCATCTTACTCTCATACTTTCTGCAATTTGTTTTTTCCTCACTCCTTCTGCCGCCGAGTAAAACTGTACCATACACCTCTATTTAGCTTTATTACTAGAACCAGTTTTACTGCAGTCATTATCCTTTTATCAGTGGAAAATATTAATTTTTCTATTATATTTTTTTTTCCATTCTTATTTGTCTTATCATTCATGTGAATTTATATTTTGTCTTCTTCCTCTGTTTCTTTTTCCTGAAATTATGATTAAAATGTAAACCAAAATGGTATAACTGTGTTCTCATTATGTAATAAAGCTGTTCATACTTTTGTGACCCTGTCTCTGAATACTTTTTCAAAATTGTTGTTAGATGAGAAAATTTCTGTCAACTTTTCTGCTTTCTAGCTATTCGTATATACTGTAAAGCCAAGATATTTGCTGCTTTTTTAAAGTCTTAATGGTGCTGAACAGGACAGGTGATGATGACAATTTCAGTCATCTGGTGAAGGTAGTATAGGGACACACTGGGCAATTCATTGGTCTTTAATCATTTAAGTACCCCTGATCTGGATGTTCAGTAGTTGATTAGGATGTAAGAAACTGCTATATGAAGTGGAAGTGGGGAAGGGGGGAGGGGAAGTAAGTGAGGCCTGCCTGGCCCACAATCCTCCTTCTTCACTCTAAATACTTCTTAGTCCCCAATAGTCTCATACATTAGGCATAGATGATTGAAGCTGGGGAACAGTAAAAAATGGCTTGAATCCATGTTACACAACAACAACAGTGAGTCCATGCCATTCAATGAAGCATCTCTTTGGAGATTTTGACTTCTTTTTTTCTTTTTCTTTTTTACCCCTGTAAACAGGTCTTACAGTGTCTACCCCGAGGAATTCCCCAGTCAGAACTATCCTGTCGCAGAGACTTGAGACGTTACTGTGTGTTCACAGTAGATGCACCTGTATCCAAAGATTTGGATGATGCTGTGTCTATAGAGAAACTCCCTAATGGTAAGAGAGAGAGAGAGAGAGAGATAGAGAGAGAGAGGGAGGAGATTAGATAATGTATTAATTTAAAGGAGACAGAACATTAAAAGAAAGCATAATGATGTTTCAGAGCTGGACATAGAAAAATGAGTTTGTAGAAGATGTGGTTAATCATCATATCATCAGGTTTCATCTTACCAAAAGTATAAAGTACAAATATAAAAGCTGTTCCAGAATTTGGTTAGTGAGTGAGTTAACCCTATTTCTCACATTTCCAAACTTTAGAGTTCTGTCTGAAAGATTTATTTTCATATTGACTGTGAATCTGTCCTGCTATCTTCTTTTCCATGCAGCTTGGTCTTTGCACACTTTGTTCTGTTCCTCAGACAGCAAACAATGAATCCTTCTCCATCTCTATCTTATTTTTTTTTTTTTCTCAAGGTTTGTGTCGTTCATGCAAAGACACACCTAAAGTTCAGTGTTTAATACTTCATCTTCCTAAGTTATTCCCAGTCTTCTTCTTTATGCATTGCTCTCAAAACTTCTGAGCATGTTTTCTATTTTATAACCGCTTTCCAGGTTTTAGCTCCATATGCTTCTAATCAAAAGTAAACAAAAAATAAAAAGTTCAAAGACTACTGCTGTCATGGTTAGTTTTTAAAAGGAGGATCTTACTACAGTGCAGAAGTACTGGAAACAACTCTGATGAGTGAAAAGGGATATGGCCAGAATCCATTACGTTCAGTTATAGGAGCCACATCAATATCACACTTCAACCATTTTTTATCTTTATAACAGAAAAACAAAAATAAAAGCTCTGTCAAGTGTGATAAATTTTACAAAGTCTTTAATGAATTTCTTGCACATCTATTTCTTCTTCCTTGGTCTGAACTGTGCTCACTACAGCTAAAGCAATGACAATCTTGAAGCAAAAAACATTAAACCGCATGAGTATAAAATCGGAAAAAAGTATTATACTTATACACCAATTATTGTTAAACCGCATGAGGACTAGGTTGCAGTGACTTGCATGGTGTGTCAGTTTGAATTACTACAGAAGCAGGCCTCTTGGCATGGAGTCACACTCTGGTTGAACTATCTAATCAGCTTGTCCTTAGAAGCAGAACAGAGGGTCTTGGGTTTGCAAGTCCTGATGAAAACCAGATCTTTTCTAACACAGACATTGTTTACCCTCTCACATACCATCACAATGAAAAAGTTGTCTGTACAGTTTTGACTATATCTGGTTAATCTGAGCACATTTTTTTTTTCCACAGGTGATTATGAAGTGGGAGTACATATTGCAGACGTGAGCTTCTTTGTCGAGGAAGGCACAGAGTTGGACAAAGCAGCTTCACAGCGTGCAACAAGTTTATACTTTGATGAAAAGGTAAGCATCTCATTTTGACACAGGATCTCAGCATAGATCTGTATACTCCACAGCACCAGTGAGAACTTTTGTGAATAAAAATGGCACTACTGGTGGATAAATGGATGCATTAGCAGCATAAATGCTTACAACCGAGGCCTACAGGAGAGCTGTTAGGGAGGCAAAGTTCTGCAAGGGACATGCAAATTACTGACTGACTGGTGAGGCCTGGTTAGCTGAGTGGTTAGGTGCTCAGTTTACTAATCTGGTGGTACCAGTTCAGTCCCAGTAGTGGATTTTTTCTGGTACAAGACCGAAAAATGCCCTGGGGTTGACCCAGCCTCTAAAAATGGATACCAGAGAGATCTGGGAATGTAAATGTGGCCAGGTATGATTTTAACCACATCACACTTTCATGTGCCGAAGGTCATGGAAAATGACACCGTATTTGTGAATGTGCCTTAATGGCAGGGAAACAATAATTTTACCGTTACCTTTTACTGCTGGTGAGGCTGGAACACAGATGAAATATTCTTAACAATTAATGACATTTCACAGATGAAGTATTCTTAACAGTTAATGACATTTCATAGATGAAATATTCTTAACAATTAATGACATTTCACAGATGAAATATTCTTCACAATTAAGGATTTCAAATGAAGTATACTTCCACTTTCTTCTTGGTGCTTATATTTGTAACCTTTTACTTTTCTTTACTTCATCCTTTTATGTTTGTCATTAAGTGTTGCAGGGAGACATGGAGTTCAGTTCTTCACCAGATGTGTGGGACTTGCCAGTGAAACTTAATGCCTCTGTAGAATACCTTTGGGCATCAGCTACTTGTGTACCCTCTTGATTTGATAACCACATCAGCTCTTGAAGGCTTGTGATAGTAACTACTTATGCTACAGTTTTCTGAGGTGCTTCTCATTGAGTTTGGTGTATGCTGAGGTTCCTATCATTTTTGTGATCACATATATCATTTCTCAGTCCATCTTGTAGAAGTGGTACCAGCAGGCATTTCATATCCTCTTTCATTACACTTTGAGCAAGATAGGATGAATTACTGGCTTGCTAGCCTGTTGCAGCTTCACATGAGCCACATTGGCCAGAGTTTTGGTAGGTGTTTGAAACAATTGCCATGGAATATTTTGGTTTCATTGTGTATAACAAAAACAGTTAAGACAAACACAGTATTTCCAGCATTTCTGTTTCATTCATATCTACTCTCTAACTTGACCCATTTCCAGGAAGCTGTGATCCCAATGCTGCCACAATTGCTGTGTGAAGATCTATGTAGTCTGAAGCCAGGCTGTGACAGACTTGCATTCTCTGTTATGTTGATTATTGATGAACAAGGCAAGGTATGCCCTAACTTGGTTAATGGGATATTAGACGATATAAGACATCTGAAAACTGTGGTGAAATCAATACATAACATCAGAGATGTATGTTGCAGTTTAGTGAAAAAAAAAAGTAGGAAAATCAAAGAAAAAAAAATAAATGAAAATAAAAATGTCAGACAGATGAGTGAATTTTCATTTTCATGTTTATAACATGTTTTTTTTTCTTTTGTGCCTGGTTGGCTGAGTTGTTAGGCACTTGGTTTACTATTCTGGTGATGCTGGGTTCAAGTCCCAGCAGTGGGATTTTTTTTTCTGATACAAACCAAAAATGCCCCGGGTCCACCCAGCCTAAAAAAAACGGGTGCCAGAGAAATCGGAGAAGGTAAATGTGGCCAGGTATGATACTGACCACATCACACTTTCATGTGCCAAAGGGCATGGAAAATACGGGCCTAACACCATATCCCCAGTATGTCTTAATGGCATGGAAACAGGAATTTTACACTTACCAAAAGAAAGCTTATTTTATGGCTAAAATATTGTTGTATTTTTGCCTATTTTGCTTCCCTTTCTGCTGTTCCTACATTTTAAAAAAATTGTTTACATTTTCATCAGCATTTTGTTCATTACATTTTATTCATCAAAATGTATTTATTAGTGAGTTAAATATACTTTAAATTAAAGGAAGATGAAGGCATAGAAAAAAAATATATTCAAAGGCTGTTTATGTAGAAATTATTTGCTTATAAATGTTTATACTGTATGATACGAGTATGTTTATAATGTAAATATTTGAGGGTGTCACCTGTGCCAGCATTCCTATGTGGTAATAATTAAGGTGGTAGTGGTTGGAATGAATTAGACTGGAAGATTAAGGTCTAAGTTTAGAGCTGATCTCTTACGCTGAGATTAATGGTTAGATTTGTGTGTGAATGTGTGAGTGGGTTAGTGAGGAGAGAGAGAGAGAGAGAGAGAGAGAGAGAGAGAGAGAGAGAGAGAGAGAGAGAGAGAGAGAGAATGAGTGAGTGAGAGATAATGTCTTAGATTATATTTGTTTGTGTATTTTATTACATGTAAATCCCAATAAAAGCACATTTAGCCTGGATTGAGGAATTAATTAAAAAAATTGTGGAACTCTATAATCCTATTCCTTGTTCTGACTCTTAGTCCTTTCTTGTGAGACATTTGAACACACAGACTGATACAAACCTGTAAGAGTTTTTTTTTTTTTTCCTTTCATCACTGTTAAATTGATTAAGCAGAATTAGGTCAGGTTTGATGTAACAGTGAGAGATAATGCCTGTGATAGTCAGACCCACTGTCTTATGGGTGGCTTGGGAGAATTAGATTTTTTTAGTGCATTCCTAAGTACATTACACTGTGGTGTACCTTGTTTAGTAAGTTATTAAACATTGGTTTTTTCTTTCAGACACTAACAAAGATTTTCCATAACATAAGCATCAGGCACCCATTTTTACTAATTTTCTACACAATTTTTATGATGTGGTTGACCATGGCATAACAGAGCTAGTTAACAACACACCTCCGTAGTCACTGTTTTGTGGGTACTTCTTTTTTTATGTATAACTCTTATCTTATATCTTATATCCTTCCCGTGCCGTTAAACGTCACATAGGGCTCGCAAAGTAGTTCGCCAATTTTTCCTGTCTTTGGCAAGTCTTTCAACCTCATCAAAGGATTTTATGCCTGTTAATTTGGCCTCTCTTAATAATGTCCTCTTCAGAGTTTCATGCGGTCTGCCTCTTTTTCTTCGGCCTGTTGTGTTCCACTTGATAGCTTGTTTTGGGATTCTCTGATCATTTCTTCTCATCAAGTGACCAACATATGTCCATCTCCTTTTCCTGATCACCCATGAGACTGGTTGTTGTTCAGTCATCTGTCTTATCTCTGCATTGTTCTTGAATTCATTCCACTTGATGCTGAGTATTTTCCTTATGCATTTGTTTTCAAAAGAGTCTAATTTCTTTTCTATTTCTTAAGTTGTTTTCCAGCTTTTGCATGCATAAGTAAGAGTGGATATTACATTTGAATTGAATAGTCTTAACTTGGTTTTTGTGCTTATAACTTTTGAATTCCATATGTTCTCAAGATTCTTGAAGATTGATGCTGCTTTTGCAATTCTGATCCTAACTTCCTTTCTAGTGTCACCATCCTGGTCTGTGTAGCTGCCAAGGTATGCAAATTGATTGACTTCTTCAATGTCTGTCCCTTCTATGTGTATTTTTCCATTTTGATTGAGAGGAAATTTCATTATTTTTGTTTTGTCCTTGTTGATTTCAAGTCCTATTTTGCTAGCCAGTGAAGACAGGCTATCTGTTTTTTCTTGCATGAAATTCATATTATTACTGATAAGAGTTATGTCATCAGCAAAATCAAGATCTTCTAGTTGGGTCCCATGTACCCAGTCAATACCTGTGTTACCTGTGCAGCATTTTTTCGTTATGAAGTCTATTGTAATTCCAAAAAGTAAAGGAGACAGTATACATCCTTGTTTCACACCTGTTTCAATCTGAAACCATTCACTCATCCCTTCTTCTGTCTTGACTGCACAAACATATCCATTGTAGAAGTCCTTAATGATATTGACAATTTTAGATGGTATTCCATATAGACTTAAAATTCTCCATAATGAATCTCTGTGTATGCTATCAAATGCCTTTTTAAAATCTATGAAGTTCAGTATTAATGGTTTCTGCTTTTCAATATGTTCTTCAAGTATTATTCTGAGAGTAAAGATCTGGTCAAGACAGCTTCTCCCTTTTCGAAATCCTGCTTGTTCTTCTCTCATTGCAGTATCCACTATATCTTTGAGTCTATTCAAAATGACCTTGCAAAATACTTTTGACACAACTGATATTAAGGTTACTCCTCTCCAGTTGTTACAGTCATTAAGGTTGCCCTTTTTTGGTATTTTAACAATGATTCCTTTCTTCCAATTAGAAGGGACCTTTTCTTCTTTCCAAATCTTGTTAAACATTCTCTGTAGTTGTCTCATGTTGTCACTATTGATAGCTTTTAGCATTTTGGCTGTTATTTCATCTTCACCTGCGGCTTTGTTGTTAGCCATTAGATTCACTGCTGTTTCAATTTCATGCAATGTAATTTCATCTAGGTTGACATTTAGTTGTGGGGCTGGTAAGTCAGTTTCAAGGTTTAACAATTCTTTTGGGTGTGGCTGATTGAGTATTTCCTGGAAGTGTTCAGCCCATCTTTGCTTTTGGTCATTATTTGATGTTAATAGTGTTCCAGTTTTGCTAAGGATTGGTCTTTCTTTAGATGTAATAGTACCTGTTAGCCTCTTTTGTATGTTATATAAAGTTTTGCTGTCTCCTGTTTTTGCTGCTTTTTCTGCCTCTTTCGTCATATTGTCTATGTATTCTCTTTTATCCCTTCTAGCTGAACTTTTTACTGTCTTTTCTATTTCTTTGTAATTTGCTTTTGCCAAATCTCTTTCATGATCTGTTTTTGCATTCAACATGTCTAATTTGACTGCTCGTCTTTCATGTATATACTTCCATGTTTTATCTGATATCCATGCTTTTCTATTTGGTTTTTCCAGTCCAGCGCTTACTTTTGCTGCTGTGATTATGGCTGTGCTGTAAGAATTCCATAACTCATCTATACCTATCTCCTCAACTTCACTGGGTGTTTTGGAATGATTGGCAAAGTTCTTGATTGAAATTAATGTTAGTATTTTCTTCTTGTAGGCTGTGGCTGTTTATCTTTCTGTGTACTGATTTCTTGTGTTGACTTTTCAATTTTAGTTTTATTTTCCCTATGCATAGGTTGTGATCACTGTTGAAATCTGCACCCCTATAAGCCCTTACATCCATGAGAGATGTTCTGTATTGCTTTCTAATACAAAATGGTCTATCTGGTTTCTAGTTCTATTAACTGGAGATATCCACGTTGTTTTATGTATCTCTTTGTGTGGGAATATTGTGCCTCCAATGACCATGCCCTCTGTTAGACATACTTCAATTAATCTTTCTCCATTCTGATTAACCATGTCAATTCCTTCTTTCCCCATCACTTTTTCAACGTCGGTATTATCCTTCCCTACCTTAGCATTGAAGTCCCCCATAGCAATTAGGATGTTATGTTTAGGGACTTTGTTGATGATTTGTTGTAGTTGGTGATAGAAGTCGTCTTTCACATCATCATCTGCATCATTCGTGGGTGCATAACACTGTATTATTGTCATTCTTCCGTGTCGTAGGTTGTATCGTGCACTTATTATATGACTGTTAACCGGTTCCCATTCTACAAGGCTCTTTGCAGCTACATTTGACATAATAATGCCCACTCCGTCTCAGATTTTACCGTCATTTCTGCCTGAATGTATTATTAACTTACCGTTTTCCGCCGATCTTTTATTTCTTTGATGACCTGAGTAGTTTTTGTTGGTGCTGCCATCGTTCTCACATTCCAGAATCCAATCCTTGTCACATGTTTGGGGCCGATGAATGAGCTCTTCGTAGTTGGCATCCCTGATGCTCGGTTGGTTTCTCTGCGAGTTTCCATAACGATATCTTTTTTTCCCACCTGGAGTAGCCTCTAGTATAACTAATCATCAGTTATATTTTACTAAAGTAGTTGAGTGTTGATGCATCAGCAGCAGGCCATTTTGCTCACAACTGAGAGGCCTAAAGGAGTGCTGTTAGGGAGGCAAAGTTCCGCAAGGGACATGCAAATGAATGAATGAATGAAATGAAGTTGAGTGTTTCATATAAATAGATTCTTTTTTTTTTTTTCAGGTTAAAAGTGAGTGGCTTGGCAGAACAGTTATCAGATCCTGTGTAAGGCTGAGCTATGATGAAGCTCAGGTAAGAGGCATCCACATCTCAACAGCAGCTCCTAGGATACTTTAGTTGTAGATTGATAAATTTATGATAGAACTAAATTAAATTGATTGATTGATCTCAGGAGGTTGAGACATTGCAGTCAGGACATTCCCATACCTGCTCTGCTGCCTGTTTCAGTAACCAGTGTAAGGTGTGGGCACTCACTGTCCCAGTCACGTGTTGATCAGGGGCTTGTCATTGAGACATAACTGAACTCACTTGTCTATCTCTGGTCATTGTGAGACCATCATTATGTATGTCAATACATTCTGTGAAATGTATTAAATTTAAGTCTTTGATTTTGATTACATCTCAGGGTTTTTCCCTTAAGCATCAAAATATTATTTAATACAAAACTCTTTAAATCTACTGACAGTCACATCTGGCTTCTATATTCCTTCCCCCCCCCCCCCCCTCCTCCCCATATTCAGTGACATCTCATTGAAATTCTGAACAGAAATTTTCTTTAGATCAGAGTAATTTCCATAATTTTAACTGTTTTAGATGTGAAAAATTTTCATGAGTTTAACTATTTTATATCAAAATAATAAATTACATTATTTTAAATGCTTTAGATCAGAAAATTTTCATAATTTTAACTGTTTCTTTGAAGAATACTAAAAATAGCAACAGGAACAGAGATAGCAAGCATGGAATGTGTAGAAAATGAAGAAAAGATGTTAATTAAATCCATGAGAAAATGACAGCCGTCATTCATTGGGCATATAATGAGAAGAGTTTTAAAACTTCACAGCAACAAGAAGAATGAAGGGAAGAGAGGCAGGTGAAAGCCAAGAAAGTCTAACATGGACAGGTTTAACATAATCATCATCATCATCATCAGGTGCCGTGCCGACTGACGTTGGCTATTATGCTTCTCCAGAGTACACGTTCCTTCATGCAGGCCATCAGTTCAGTTGGTGATCTCCTCTCACACCATCCCGTCAGACTGTCCAGTATCATTTCTCTTGGTCTTCCTCTTGATCTTCTTCCTTCTATTTTTCCTGTTGTTATAATATTTTCTATGCCCCCTCTTCTCATTGCATGTCCTATGAAAGTACATTGTCTCTCTCTTATCTTTTTGACAAGTTTTTTGTCTCTCCAGCTCTTCTCACACATTCTTCATTAGTTATTTTTTCTGTCCAGTGGATTCGCAACATTCTTCTAATAAACCACATTTCTGCTGCTTCCAATGATTTTTGTGCAGACTTGCCTATTGTCCATGATTCACTTCCATATAACAAGATAGGTTCAATATAGCATTTTAGGACTCATTTTCTAACATTCATTGATAAAGATGTGTTAGCTAATATGTTTCTCATTCTCTGAAATGCAGTCTTTGCTTGGCCTATTCTGTTCCTAATTTCTGTTCTGCATTTCCCATCTGAAGTTATTACTGCTCCAAGGTATTTGAATTTCTGCACCTGCTTTAGAATGGTTCCGTTTAATTTAATACTGCATGCTGGTGGATTCTGTTTCTTAGATATAACCATAGTCTCTGTCTTTTTGATGTTCAAAGTAAGGCCTTTCTGTTCACTTTCTTTGGCCACTTTATCCAAGAGATTTTGCAGGTCTTGTTGGTTCTCAGCTGTCAGTACTGTGTCGTCAGCATACCGAAGGTTGTTAATATTGTAGCCTCCAATTTTTATGCCTGGTTCTGTGATGACTGTTCTTAAAATATTCTCGCTGTACAGAGAAAAAAGGTCTGGAGATAGTACACATCCTTGTCGCACCCCTTGTTTTATAGGTTGATATTTTCCAATTCTATTTTCAACTCGAACTGCTGCTTCTTGCTGCCAGTATAGATGTTTTACAATCCTCAGGTCTTTGCCGTCTATATTGATGTCTTCAAGCATTTTAATAATTTCATTATGTTTCACCTTGTCAAATGCCTTGGTGTAATCAATGAAGCATAAGAAGAGATCTTTCTGTACTTCTAAAGCTCTTTCTGTTAGTGTTCGTAAAGCATAAATGGCATTGTGTGTTCCCTTTCCTTCAGCAAATCCAAACTGTTCATCTGCTATTTCCATTTTTATCTTTTTCCTTGTTCTTCTCATAATTATTCTCAGAAGTAGCTTTGTTATGTGACATGAGAGGCTGATAGTCCGGTGGTCGTCACATTCCTTTGCACCTGGTTTCTTTGGTAGTGCTATAAATGTGGATTTAATCAGGTCACTGGGAATATAAACACTGTTGTAAATGTCATTCAGTAACTTGGTTATTATTTTTATTCCTGTCTCCTCTAGTGCCTCTATTTCTTCTATTGCTATATTATCAGGCCCAGTCGCTTTTCCTTTCTTCATGTGTTTGATGGCATCTATGATTTCATCTTCAAGTATTGGGGTCCATCACAGTTTTCAGTATCTGGTGTTAATTCTGGTCTTTCTCCTCCATATAGCTCACCGATATACTCTGTCCACCTGTCCACAATGTCTTCTTTTCCCATTAACATTTTACCTTCTTTCAATTTCAGGCATCCTGTGGTATATTTTGTTTTCCTGCCTGTGAGTTCATTAATTCGTTTGTGCATGTTTTTGCTGTCTTTATTATGAGAGTCCTCTATCTGTCTGCACTGTTCATTTAACCACACTTCTTTTGCTTCTCTGCATTTGCATCTTATTTCTTTATTTATCTTGCTATATTTTTCCTCGTTATTTTTACTCCTTCTCCTCCTCCTCTTGTCCATCAGTCCTAAGATGTCGTCTGTCATCCATTTATTTTTAGGGGCTTCTTTTTTCGGTGGTATTATCTCCTTAACAGTTTGGTGGATAGAATCTCTTAACATGTAGTCTATCTGGTTAAATGTCTTTTTGCCTGGGCTACACCACGTTGCCAGTCTTCGAGTATGTTGTTTAAACCAGGTGTTTCCTACAACCATGCTGTGTATTCTTGCCCATTCAATTAATTTATAACCTCTGTCATTCCTCTCCCCCAGTCTATAGTCACCAACGATGTCCGAAGTTCTTCCTTTACCAACTTTGGCATTAAAATCTCCCATGACTATGGTAACTTCATGTGACTTTGTGTGTTTTAGTGCTGTCTTTATGTCATTATAAAATATCTGTACATCTTCTTCAGAACTTTCAGATGTTGGAGCGTACACTTATATAATATTTATTTTTATTGGTTGTCCTTTCAGTTTGGCTAGCAGGACTCTGTCCGAGATGTTCAAATATCCTACAATTGTCCTTGCCGTTTGTTCATCAAATATAATTCCTACTCCTCGTTCATGTTTCTCACTTCCTGAATATATTATTGTATATTTATCTGAGTTTATCTTCCCTGCACCTGTCCATCTAACTTCACTCATTCCTAATATGTTGATCTTCATCCTTTCCATTTCCATCTTTACATTTTCTAATTTTCCAGCCTGGAATAAAGTTCTAACATTCCATGTTGCTATTTTGAACTTGTTAGTTTTTCCACCAGTAGCTTGATGACTTTCTGGCCTCACCTGTGGCTCGTGAGCTGCCATACCCGACGAGGCTGTTCCAGAGGAACATTCACTAACGTCGTTCATGATAAATCGATTATTTTGTTCAAGCATAACTATTCTTGGGAACTACAACAGTGGTTTCCTGTTGCCTTCTGTTGGTTTGTGTACGGACTCTCCACTAGCCTTTGGACTCCCTGTCCTACCCGCAAGGCAGCGGGAGCGAGAGGTTTTAAGGCGCCTCTGACCCGCCTGGTATTCCCTTCACTGAGCACCTGAGGCACTTTATAGGAGTAGTAGAGCCACCTACTACCCCACCTCGCTCTCTGAGTCTACCGCCAGTTGGTCCGCGCCTGCTTATTTGGGCAACTCCTTATTCACAGGGATCCTCCATATCTGGAGGACTTTCACCATCTGCCACCTGTGATGCGCTGGGTTGGGGATTTAACATAATGGCACAGTAAAAAGTCAGTAGCTGAGCTGATGAAAAATATCCAAGATAGATATATGGAGAGGAGAATGACTGCAACAGCTTACTGACATGGCACCTAATGAGTGAATTAATGAATGAAAAAAAAATTAGTCTACATTATAGCTAAATTATGTAACAGAATTTCTGTATTGCTCTTTCAGTATCATCTAATCTCTACCTTTTTTCCCTCACCTCCCAATCAGTTTTATAGAAGTTTTCTATTTTACACAAAACAAAAACCATTCTTTTTGCTAAGCTTATAAAGAAGGCATTATTTGTTTCTTTTGTTCACCACTAATGAACTTTGGGGTTAAATCTGATGATGTCACGCAAGTGTGCACATGATATTCTATTTTTGTTTTCTCCACTGACAGCCACTGTGTGTACCCAGTATGACTTGCAATTGTTCTCTACTTCTGAACAATAGTTTTCCTTATCATGTTGTGCTGAGTACCTGTTTTTACAGCTAGGTCCTGACTGTTGTGCCAGAACCCAACTGACTTCAGTCCAGAGAGTAGCACCATCAGTTCAGCAACTCTAAAACTCACAGTAGAAATTATTTCTTGAAGGCTTCATCACATTTTTTGAAAATTTTGTCTTTCCACCTGATTACCAGCAACTCTTACATCTTACATCCTTCCTGTGCCGTTAAACATCACATAGGGCTCACATACTTGTTTGCCAAGATTTCCTGTTTTTGAAGAGTCTTTCAACTTGATTAAGGGATGTTATGCCCACTAAACTGCCTTCTCTTAACAGTGTCCTCTTTAGAGTTTCACATGGTTGACCTCTTTTTCTTCGGCCTGTTGTGTTCCACTTGATAGCTTGTTTTGGTATTCTCTGATTGTTTATTCTCATCACATGGCCTACATACGTCCATCTTTTTTTTCTGATCTCCCATGAGACAGGTTGTTGCTTGCTCATCTGTCTTATTTCTGTGTTGTTCTTGAATTCATTCCACTTTATACCAAGTATTTTCCTTAGTCATTTGTTTTCAAAATAATCTAATTTCTTGTCTATTTCTTTTGTTTATTTCCAGCTTTCACATGCATAAATGAGGGTGGATATCACATTTGAATTGAATAATCTTAACTGGGTTTTTGTGCTTATAATTTTGAATTCCATATGTTCTCAAGATTTTTTAAGGACAATGCTGCTTTTGCAATTCTAATTCTAACTTCCTTCCTGGTGTCACCATCCTGGTCTATGTAGCACCAGCAACTCTGTGAAATATAATTTCTAAACCACATAGAAATGATTTATTTTTAAAAACTATTGCAGGATTTCATTCATCAAGCAAACAAGGACTGGACCGGAGAAAAAGTAACTCAAATTGGAAACTCCTTTAACATAAAGGATGTGATTGACAGATTACTGTGGCTCAACAAGGTAAAAGTTGTGTCACTTTTTTAACAGTTGCATCACATTTGGCAAATTTATGATCACAAATGATGAAGAAGGTTAAGTAGATTTCATATAGTTGGTTTCTTGCCAGAAGAAATGAAAATAGAACTCCACATTTTTCTATCTGTTATAAAATATTTCTTAGATAAACCAGTTCTGGTATATCTGAGCTTTCTCAGACAAATGGACTTAAAAAAAAATTTTACTTGTCTAAAGAACTTGGACATTATTTTTTAATAATTAATTATGTATAAATAACTATTTAAAAATAGAACGCCACATTTTCCTGTCCAATGTCAAATATTTCCTAGATAAACCAGTTTTGATATTCTTATCCTGTGTCTTCTCAGACAAATGGGCTTTTAAAAAATAATCGACTTGTCTAAAGGAATTTGGATATTATTTTTTAAGAGAATTAATTATATACAGGATAAATATTTAATTCAGGTCAATTAATCAATTATTGATCCAGCTATGGAGTGTATGTATACTAAAACACAAATAACACAGTCCTACCATGCCATATCACCACTTGAGGACATACAGTGTGAGTGCCTGTATTTTCTTTGATGTGATGACACACTCTGTAGAAGGTGACATGGTCATCGCCACACCTGGCCACCTTTCCTTCCCTAGCTCCAGAAGGAGCCAGGCACCCATTTCTGTGGCAAGGTGACTGGGGCATCTCCAGCCAGACTTGAATCACTGATCTTCACATGACAGATGAGCACACTAAGGCACCACCCAGCCACCTATAAACACATTACATGTATATGAAATTTCCATCCATTCATCCATCCATCCATCCGTCCGTCCGTCCGTCCATCCATCCGTCCATCCATCCATCCATCCGTCCATCCATCCATACATCCATCCATCCATCCATCCATCCATCCACCTGTCCATCCATCCATCCATGTCCTTGATCAGCAGTCACTAAGCAATCACAGTTCAGTATACCCTGTGGCCTCATGCAGAGCAGCAGCAAATTCTCTCCATCTCTCACACTCTATGACCAGCCTTTGTATTGTGCCACAGCTGTGCTGCATGCCTCATTTCTGCTTCTATAGTTCTCTGCCAAGCAGCCTTTTTTCTCACCCTCTCCTTTCTCCCTTGTGTGTCCACCACATGGCTGTTTTAGTGATGTTGTTGGAGTCTCTTTGGAGCACATAACCAATCCATTTTCAGTGGGTTTTTTTTGCTATTATGATAATCTTCTAAGTCACATTGGGCAGGTAGGTTTCTTTGTGGCCAGTAAATATCAAAATCTTTCTGAGCATGTTGTGTGGAATGAGGATAATTTGCCTATTATATGAAATATTAGAACCAGAAACCAGATAGATCATTTTTGTATTAGAAAACATTTCAGAACATCTCTGATAGATGTAAGAGCATATAGGGGTGCAGATGTCAACAGTGATCACAACCTGTGTATAGGGAGGATAAGATTTAAAATGAAAAGCCAACACAAGAAATCAATCACAAAGATGGGCCGAACACTTCCAAGAAATACTTAATCAACCACACCCAAATGAATTAATAAATCTTGAAACCGATTTACCAGTCCCACAACTAAATGTCAACTTAGATGACGTTACGCTGAATGAAATTGAAACAGCAGTGAATCTAATGGCTAACAACAAAGCTCAGGTGAAGATGAAATAACAGTCGAAATATTAAACGCTATTAACAGTGACAACATGAACCAACTACAAAGAATGTTTAATAAAATTTGGAAAGAAGAAAAAGTCCCTTCTAAATGGAAAAAGAGGGATCGTTGTTAAAATACCAAAAAAAGGAAACCTCAGTTACTGCAATAATTAGAGGGGTGTAACCTTACTATCAGTTGTGTCAAAGGTGTTTTCTAAAGTGATTCTGAATAGAATTAAAGATGTAGTGGATACAGCAATGACAGAAGAACAGGCAGGATTTCGAAAACAGAGAAGCTGTCTCAAAGCAGAAACTATTAATCCTGAACTTCATAGACTTTAAAAAAGCATTTGATAGCATACACAGAGATTCATTGTGGAGAATTTTAAGACTATATTGAATACTGTCTAAAACTGTCAACATCATTAGAGATCTCTACAGCATATATGTTTGTGCAGTCAAGACAGAAGAAGGAATGAGTGAATGGTTTCAGACTGAAACAGGTGTGAAACAAGGGTGTATGTTATCTCAATTGCTTTTTGGAATTGCCATAGACTTTATAATGAAAAGATGCTGTACAGGTAAAACTGGCACTGATTGGATACATGGGACCCAAATAGAAGATCTTGATTTTGCAGATGACGTAACTCTTATCAGTGACAATGTGAAATCGATGCAGGAAAAAACAGATTTCCTGTCTTCCTTGACTAGCAAAATAGGTCTTGAAATTAACAAAGACACAACAAAAATAATGAAACTTCTCATTTATCAAGAAGGAAAAATATACATAGAAGGAACAGCTGTTGATGAAGTAAGCCAATTTGCATACCTTGGCAGTTAAATAGACCAGGATGGTGACACCAGGAAGGAAGCTAGAATTAGAATTGCAAAAGCAGCATTGTCATTCAAAAATCATGAGAACATATGGAATTAAAAAGTTATAAGCACAAAAACCAAGTTAAGATTATTCAATTCAAATGTGATATCAACCCTCATTTATGCATGTGAAAGCCAGAAAACAACTAAAGAAATAGACAAGACTCTTTTGAAAACAAATGACTAAGGAAAATACTTGGTATAAAGTGGAACGAAATCAAGAACAACGCAGAGATAATACAGAATGAGTGAAAACAATCTGTCTCATGGGTGATCAGAAAAAAGAAGATAGACATATGTAGGCCATGTGATGAGAAGAAACAATCAGAGAATACCAAAACAAGCTATCAAGTGGAGCACAACAGGCTGAAGAAAAAGAGGCCAACCACGTGAATCTCTAAACAGCACATTGTTAAGAGAAGCCAGTTTAGTGGGCATAACATCCCTTGATCAAGTTGAAAGACTCGCAGAGAACAGGAAACTTGGCAAACAACTATGTGAGCCCCATGTGATATTTAACGGCACAGGAAGGATGTAAGATGTAAGATATGAAATATGAATGATATTTATCACTGTTTTTTTTTCAGATTACTGCCAAACTTGAAGAGCAGAGACATGCAAATGGTACTTTGGTGATTGAGAAAAACAATGTGCAGTACATTTTTGATTCTAGTAAAAGTTATCCTGAAAGGCTGTCAGTAACTGAGTCCAAAGACAGTGACAGGTGATTGAAATAGATTTTAAAAGGATTTCAAAGTTCAGAATTCATACTTGGGTTTCACTGCATTCGGGACAACCCCATATATGCTCCACAGCATTCTGCAGCATCATTCCTTTAACTCCTTCACTACCAGAAGCAAATCCCAAAAGCACACCAAAAAAAAAATTGTCTTGAAGTATCCCCCATGATTTTACTAGGCTTTGTTCAGCTTATATTTTAAATTAAATCCACAAAGTACAAAACCAGAGAGGTATAGTTAAATTTTGTATGTTTGTTTTTTTGGTAATTTTATGCAAAGCCATTTAAACAACTTGCAGCATAAATAGAGTTAATGTATTTTCATATATTTAAAGATTTCTGGTTGTAGAGATGAGAGCAGTGATGGATGCAGAAAACTAGTACAGTAATACAGAAATATTTTAGGGTGTCCAGTACAGCTGTTCAAAAAGTTTGAAAGGTAAAATAAAGAATAAAAAGGTGAAAAAAAGGGGAGGGGGCGGTGAAAAATGATAACAACAGTTGTGCTTTATTTGTTGTTTTTGTGTCTTATGTTGTTCTTGAACAAGGTTTTTCTGCTGAAATATTGGTTGTAGTTGTTGCCATTCTCTTCTTGTCTTTTCCTTAATCACTCTACACATGTAAACTTTTGTAAAATGGAACCATACACTTGCATCTATCTCTATTCCAGATTATGATCAGAATCAGTTGCATGTAACTATTGTAATATCACCATACATCTATAATTTGTAATACACAATAATACATATATGCCATCAATGATTCTATGTTTTTTTTCTTCTGTAGTTTGGTCCCATACTTTTTGACCGATACAACTGTATCATCTCTCCCTTGATTCTGTTGTTTCCTTATTCTGCAGAATCATTGAGGAACTCATGGTGCTGGCAAATAAGACGGTAGCACGAAAGATTATAGAGAAGTTCCCTGACAAGGCAGTACTGAAGCAGCAGCCTCCACCAGGCCCCTATATGTTGAAAGCTTTGGTATCAGATACTTTCTCCTTATTACCACCAAAATGAACTTCCATAGAATGGCTCCTTTCTTCAAATCTACACTTAGTTCATGTTTCAGATTCAGGAACTAATCATAACAAATATGTTTTTCTGAACTCTTACATTCATACAAAAAAATTTGTCCAGTATATATTTGTATCAACAAAGTCCCTAAACATGACATCCTAATTGCTATGGGGTACTTCAACACTAAGTTAGGGAAAGATAATACCGAAGTTGAAAAAGTAATGGGAAAAGAAGGAATTGACATCGTGAATCAGAACGGAGAAAGATTAATTGAAATATGTCTAACAGAGGGCATGGTCATTGGAGGCACAATATTTCCACGCAAAGAGATACAAAAAACAACGTGAATATCTCCAGATGATAGAACTAGAAACCAGATAGATCATGTTTGTATTAGAAAGCAATACAGAACATTTCTCATAGATGTAAGGGCTTATAGGGGTGCAGATGTTAACAATGATCACAACCTGTGTATAGGGAAAATAAAACTAAACCTGAAAAGCCAAACAAGAAATCAATACACAGAAAGATAAACAGCCACAGCCTACAAGAAGAGAATACTAACAGTAATTTCAGTCAGGAACTTGCCAATCATTCCACAACACCCAGTGAAGTAGAGGAGATAGGTATAGATGAATTATGAAATTCTTACAGCATGGCCATCATCACAGCAGCAAAAGCAAGTGCTGGATTGAAAAAACCAAATAGAAAAGCATGGATATCAGAAAACACATGGAAGTACATACATGAAAGACGAGCAGCCAAATTAGACATATTGAATGTAAAGATCTGGCGAAAGCAACATACAAAGAAATAGACAAGAAAGTAAAAAAGTTCAGCTAGAAGGGACAAAAGAGAGAATATGGCGAAAGAGCAGAGAAAGCAGCAAAAACAGGAGATAGCAAAACTTTATACAGCATACAAAAGAGGCTATTACTTCGAAAGAAAGACCAATCCTTAGCAAAACTGGAACCCTATTAACATCAAGTAAAGACCAAAAGCAACAATAGGCTGAGCACTTCCAAGAAATATTAGGGGAAGTCACTAAGTAACTCGCAAATTGAAATATTTTATTAGTGGCAGTTATCAGGTAGGATTTAAATATATCCTTAGATAGTACCATCATCCAACTTTATAATAGTTGTATGTATGGGACGCTGGGAGTTATGTGCACATGCGCAAAGCAATAACAAAATTGCTACCCAACTGTTAGTGTGTACCAAAGAAGAACAGAGAAGTGTAGTGCGATTTTTGTGGGCTAAAGGACATTCAGTTGAGGACATTCATAAGGAAATGATTACAGTTTATGCTGAAAAGTGTGTATTACATATAGCGGTCTATAACTGGGTAAAAGAATTTTCTCAGGGACGCACCAAAATTGTTGACAAAGTCTGACTTGGCCGTCCCGTTCAGATTGCAACAGAAGTGATTGTGCAATGTGTGAATGAGATTATCAGAGCTGATAGACGAGTATCAACCACCCTATAGTCCTATAGGTGATTTTCACCTGTTTGGTCCATTGAAAAACTACCCTGGTGGGAGAAGATTCTCAAGTGATGGAGAGGTGGAAACAGAAGTAAAAAAAATGGTTCAGAAATCTGACTCCTTATTTTTACGCCATTGGTTAAAATCACTGATTAGACGATGGGACAGATGTATCAGTGTTGGTGGTGATTATGTTGAGAAATAGGAAACTAATGTAGGTTCAAAAATTAAAAGTTTTCAAATTACTGTCACATTTAGTTTTTTTGTAACAGGCATTTGCGAGTTACTTAGTGACTTCCCCTTGTACTTAATCGACCACACCTAAAAGAATTGTTAAACCTTGAAACTGACTTACCAGCCCCACAACTAAATGTCAACCTAGATGAAATTACATTGCATGAAATTGAAACAGCAGTGAATCTAATGGCTAACAACAAAGCTGCAGGTGAAGATGAAATAACACCTGAAATGTTAAAATATGTCAATAGTGACAACATGAGACACCTACAGAGAATGTTTAATAAGATTTGGAAAGAAGAAAAAGTCCCTTCTAAATGGAAAAAAGGAATCATTGTTAAAATACCAAAAAAAGGCAACCTTAGTGTCTGTAACAATTGGAGTATAATAATATCAATTGTGTCAAAAGTATTTTGCAAGGTCATTTTGAACAGACTTAAAGATATAGTGGATACCGCAGTGAGAGAAGAACAAGCAGGATTTCGAAAAGGGAAAAGCTGTCTTGACCAGATCTTTACTCTAAGAATAGTACTTGAAGAACGTATTGAAAAGCAGAAACCATTAATACTGAACTTCATAGACTTTAAAAAGGCATTTGATAGCATACACAGAGATTCAATGTGGAGAATTTTAAGTCTATATGGAATACCATCTAAAATTGTCAGCATCATTAAGGACTTCTACAGTGGATATGTTTGTGCAGTCAAAACAGAAGAAGGGATGAATGAATGGTTCCAGACTGAAACAGGCGTGAAACAAGGATGTATACTGTCTCCTTTGCTTTTTGGAATTACAATAGACTTAATAATGAAAAAATGCTGCACAGGTAACACAGGTATTGACTGGGTACATGGGACCCAACTAGAAGATCTTGATTTTGCTGATGACATAGCTCTTATCAGTAACAATGTGAATTCCATGCAAGAAAAAACAGATAGCCTGTCTTCACTGGCTAGCAAAATAGGACTTGAAATTAACAAGGACAAAACAAAAATAATGAAACTTCCCATTAATCAAAATGGAAAAATACACATAGAAGGGACAGATATTGAAGAAGTCAATCAATTTGCATATCTTGGCAGCTACATAGACTAGGATGGTGACACCAAAAAGGAAATTAGAATTAGAATTGCAACAGCATCGATCTTCAAGAATCTTTAGAACATATGGCATTCAAAAGTTATAAGGATAAGAACAAAGTAAACACTATTCAATTCAAATGTAATATCCACCCTCATTTATGCATGCCAAAGCTGGAAGACAACTAAAGAAATAGAAAAAAATTCAGACAATTTGTTTTTAAAAATTTGTTTTTAAAACAAATGCCTAAGGAAATACTCGGCATCACATGGAATGAATTCAATAACAATGCAGAAATAAGGCAGATGACTGAACAACAACCAATCTCATGGGTGATCAGGAAAAGGAGATGGACATATGTTGGTCACATAATGAGAAGAAGCAGTCAGAGAATCCCAAAACAAGCTGTAAAGTGGAACACAACAGGCCAAAGAAAAAGAGGCAGACTGTGTGAAACTCTGAAGATTACATTGTTAAGAGAGACTAAATTAATAGGCATAAAATCCCTTGATGAGGTTGAAAGGCTCTCCGAAGACAGGAAAAATTGGCGAACTACCTTGCAAGCCCTATGTGATGTTTAATGGCACAGGAAGGATAAAAGATATAAAATATATTTGTATTAACTTTGTTTAAATTGACCACCTAGAGAAATGTCTTTTCATTAATTTCAGCCTTTCATTAACTCATAAGAGGTGGTAAATAAATTGGTAGTGCATCCCACTTGGCCAGTGGTCAACTCTTTAACGTCAAATAAACTTAAGAACTGACAGAGCAACTCAGAAAGAATGATTAACTTTCCAATTTTTGCTAAGACACAATCATCATGCCTACAGTTTTGTTACATAGAGATGAAAACAAATTCCTTTCAAATTTAGACCAGAAAGTGTTCTGATCTTTTATGCCAGAGGGATAGCTTTGCTACAGATTGGTGCTGGAGAGCATACAAATGAGATTAAATTCGAAACTCTGGTGCTCCTTTCCTGTGTCAAATTGTTAATAAGAATCTAGGGTATTCATACTGAGTATTTAGGATTTAAAACATTGTGAGTTATTGCAGTGATTCATTTATATTAACTCTTTGCAAGCTTTTTTGATAATAAGTCAGGAAATACAATGAGAGAAATTAAAAGGATATCTGTTGCTCTTCAGAAAGTAAAACAACTAAAGAATATATGGAGAGGAACAGACAGAACTACAAAAATAAGATTTTTAAGGGTATGCATCTTTCCCATCGCAACATATGCCTGTGAGACCTGGACACTTCACAAAACTTCTGAGAAACACATAAATGCCTTTGAATGTAAATGCTACAGAAGAGTTCTTAAAATATCATGGACACAAAAAAGAACAAATATATCCATTCTACAAGAACTTAATATTGAAGAAAGCTGGCTAGTAAAGAGGATTAAACAAAGAAAACTTAAATATTTTGGACACATTAAACGTCACGATAATCTAGAGAAGACCGTCTTGAAAGGGTACATAATGGGAAAAAGAAAGAGAGGAAGACCAAAACGAAGATGGCTGCAAGACATTGTTGATGATCTGCAAATGGATGCATCAGCAGCAGGCCATCTTGCTTACAACCGAGAGGCCTACAGGAGTGCTGTTAGGAAGGAAAGTTCCCCAAGGGACATGCAAATGAATGAATAAAGTCAGGAAATATTTAAAAGCATTCTTCCCCCCCCCACCCGGATGGGAAGTGGGTTAGCCTGCTTTCTTTGAAATCCATGAGTGGGTTGAAGGAGCAGTCTTTTCACCATAATCCACTGTCATGATACAGACCTGGACGAATTGGATAGAGCAATGAGCCTGTTACTAACATGAGACCTTGAAATCCATCCAGTCAATTAAAACAGAGTTGGCCGGTTGGGGTCCCCAGTTCATTAGTTTGACTACGGTTAGACTAGATGAGTGGTTCTCAAACCTCCCCACTTCCCCCTAAATATCAGATGTGTGAAAAATAACTACGGTTGCAGTTTGGGAGAAAAACATACATGGGAACCAACTAGAAGATCTTGATTTTGTGCACATATACTCACACAGACATACGTTTTAGTGAATATAGGAATTCATTGTTGAAATTCATTCATTCATTCCTTGTTGTTGAAATAGTACAATAAATTTGTCAAATATAAGTACAATTTTTTCAGGACTTCAGTGGGGAAACCTTGCATAGATCTCTGGAAATATAAAAAAAAGAATAGTTTCAGTGAGACAACCAGTGAAGATAGGGAACTTTTTTCCATGACCATATTCTAATCTGGGCACCTGAGTGGCAAAGTGATTAGGACACTAGTCTCTCATAGTGAAGCTTCTTACATCCTACATCCTTCCCGTGCTGCTAAACATCAAATAGGGCCCGCATGGTAGTTCGTCAAGATTTCATGTCCTCTGCAAGTTTTTCAATCTCATCATGCCCACTGAACTGACTTGTCTTAACAGTGTCCTCTTTAGAGTTTCATGTGGTCGACCTCTTTTTCTTTGGCCGATAGCTTGTTTGGGGGAATTCCCTGATTGTTTCTTCTCATCACATGACCGACATATGTCCATCTTCTTTTTCTGATTAACCATGATTGTTGTTGTTTGCTCATCTGTCTGATCTCTGCATTGTTCTTGAATTCGTTCGAAAGAGGAGTGACAAGATCAAAGAAAAAAATAGGGTAGCTAAAACTAATGAATAGAAGAAGCAGTGAAATTCAAGGTATAAGTCATTAGTGGCCAAAATTAGCTACCTAGATAAGCCTTTATCAAGTATGGTTATGGGAGTGGAGATGCTTCCCATAACTGACCCTTATGGTTATAGGAGTGGATATTCTTACCACAACCAGCCATGATATGAGGATGCACATATAACCAACAAGATTACAAGCACTTATAATGAAATTAAACAGTAACAGTTTAGAAGCAAACCCTAGATATATTTGAACCTTTTTAATAAGAAATTTTATCACTGAGGACCTTTTATTATTATGAATAGCTAATGCTGCAGGAATGGTAATGAGGTGATTGAATCAACATCATCTTATAATAAAGGTCATGAGTTTTTTTTCCACATCCTGCCACTGCTTTCATTCATCAGAGTTCACTTTGATGCTACAGAGTATATGCACCTTGTCTAGATCCTCCTTCATAGAGTTTATCCTAACTGCAATGATGATAACCTTTAGGCATGTTTAATTACTCATCAGTAAAATGTTTTATATATATATATGTGCACATGTATTGGCTAATTATTTCACATTATATGTATATCAAAAACATGTGGATTATGTTTTAATAATCTGAATGGCTTCCATCATTATTATAATTTTTTTTCTCAATTCTTCTACAGTTCATCCCAATCTTGATGATAGTTTTGTGCCTACTATCTCGAATTATATAAGAAAGTGACCTTATCTTTCATTATCACTTTTTTCTCAGTTTTTTTACAGTTTCTTCCAGCTTTGCTGACAGTTTTGTGCTTAGTATATATATATATATATATATATATATATATGAAATGGCCTTATCTTTATCTTTAAATGTTTCTGATAATTTCATTTATTTTAATTACATTTCTAAGCATGCACACACTGATCAATTCAGTTTATGAAAATATAATTTGAATCTACACATTTGTATGTGCATATCTCAATCCTGGTTAAGTCAAATGGAGTCATGATCTATGAGTTTATATACCTTTAAGTATCAAAATTATTTTTTGTTCCATAAATGCACAAGATAATTGTATGTAATTGAAATACAAGAAATACTGTTTTAATAGTTAAAGTTCTGGAAAATCAGAAATTATGATAATTCTGTATACTGACAGAAGTGATGGAATTTTTCTGCAGAAAGAGCTATGTGAAAGTTTTGGATATGAAGTTAATGCTGCAAAATCATGTGACCTGCAGGTAGGTTTACTTAAGGGTGAAAGGTCAGAGGCTAAAAGTTGAAACAATGTGTTTTAATGTGTTGAGATTGTGACAAAATGAAGCACAAATAGGTGTCCACAGGCTCATTCCGTGCCTTTGGGAAAAATATTACCACTTCCGGTTTGTCCGTCGAGTGCTGTTTGGTAAAATTTTACCACTTGTTTCGTTTCTGAAAAAAAATGGTGTAAATTTTTAATTGTACACGTTTTATTTGTGCATGTCCGGCTAACTTTCATAGTTCAGTTTGAAGCATGCTTAATAATCAAGTGAAAATGGGTGTTTTTTTTTTTTTTAGAAATTTCAATATTTTGTGTGATTTCTGAGGCATACGGACAAGCTCTGCGACCAGACCACTGTTCTTGAATGTGCCCCAAATTAGATTTTAACTTATAAAAAGCTATAAAACAGACTGAAGAAGTAGTTAAAAGGTTATTTCAGACATTATTTTAGCAAGACTAGTACAAGATGACATCGACAAGTCAATCTAGAAATTTCAGATGCTATGTAGTGTGGATCTAGACCTAGCCAATGGTAAGTATGACATAATTATTGTCTAAAAACACCACATTACTTCTTTTTTCCTAAAAAAATTCTGCATTTATGAAATCTTCATAGATTTACAGCTATTTCTATATATAAAACATATACTTCTAATGTGGAATACTTTGTTACATTCACTTTTACAATTATACCCCGTATACAGATCAAGATCTGCACTTTTAATCTGGCACAAAACGGAACATCCACATTTTTTTTTCTGCAGTCTGAAATATTAATGTTTTGCAGTTCTGAACATTATGTAGTGCATTCTTTATATGAAAAACACATTATATCTATTCACTATGAGACAGAAAACTATGAAATTCAGGTACATTTTAAATATAGATAAACAAGAGAGGGAGAAAGAGAGAAAGAGAACAAATAGGATTTTGGACATTTTTTATGGTTCAGAACCCAATGTAATTGTGTATAATAGATCAAAAGCATAACATTTCTAACAAAGAGACAAAGTGTTGGGTGCTGGATAAATGTCTTATAGCCTAATGATCATCAACACTTTTTTCTTGATTAGCAAGGACACAGTCCTATCTGTTCATAAGCCGTTACAACAGCAGTTGAACAGTAACTACTAAAGAAAATATAATGTGAATGATATAAATTGTTATTTAGAAAAAGAACATGGGAGTAATCTAGCATATAGTGAACTGTATTAGAAAGGTGAAGGATCAGAGGTACTAATGAAGCCTCAGTATGCTTCAGTGAAGAAGCAATTATTGAGGAAAGACGTTGGTGATGTTTGGGACATGTGGTCCGAATGACTGACAACTCACTACCAAAAATAGCACTAAAATGGACACCACAGGGGAACAGAAGTAAGGGTAGACCAAAAGAGACATGGAGAAGAACAACAGAAAGGATGTTGGACAATAGAGGGCTCACCTGGGCAAGAGCAGAAAAAAAGGCAAAGGACAGGCATTTGTGGAAAACCCTTGTGGAAGCCCCATGTGCTCTGGGCACTTAAGGTTCAGAGAGAGAGAGAGATGCTTCAGTGAACCCAGCTTGTGAAATCTGATATCAGAATTCAGAGAACACCCTCTGAAGTGGTGAGGATCTTCTTGCAAAGGAAGGCAGTTCAGAGTACGTAAGTGACTGTGATAAAGGAAAACAAAATATGGAACGTCCCCAACTTACAATAAAAGTATATTAACTCCATTGTTATGTAACTTGAAGGAATGTTGTATTACATACCTTATATGGTATTTTACATTATCAGTTTGTTTTGTAAAATTCTGTACATTTTTTGCACATTATACATTTTTTTTACATCAGTCTGGCTTTATATTTATCAGAGCTTCATAAGTTGGGCTCCCTTTGTATTGCACCATAAATCTTCCTCATGTGTAAATAGGGATATGCTTAAGTTGCATGTAAATATTATCTAGCAAAGATTTTAGTTCTCAAATGGCAGGAAGAATGATTTTATTTTGCAGAACTTTTTGTCAGAATGCTCTCGTGAAGGAGTGAATTCAAAGGGAAGAAAGCAGGTTCTGGGTGAACTTATGTCAAGGCAAATGATGGTGAGTAATGATTTCAAGCATCTAAGCCCGTCTGAAATCTAAGCCTGATTCTAGGCAAAATAACTTGATTTTCATCGTCATCTGCCATGCCTGAAGGCATCGGTAATCATGTCCCTCTGCAGTTTTTGATCTTTCATGTTATTCATCAGATCTATTGTGCTTCTCCCAGGCATTTTGTATGACCATCTAAGATTTTCTTTCTTGGTCTACCTCTCTCTCTCCTGCCTTCAATTTTCCCTGTTGTCATGATATTTTCAATCTCTTCTTTTCTCATTATATGGCCATTGAACCTAGACTCTTTCCACCATCAAGGTCATTTTATTTTTTTATTAAGGTTCCTTTCTCACTGGCTTTCCTTAGGCATTCTTCATTTGTTATTTTAGCTGTCCATGTTATTCTTAAATTGATGACAACTGACAAAACAAACAAGGCAGCTGAAATATGTATCAATGAGGAAAAACTGGAAGAAGTGGAGAGTTTTGGATATCTTGGATCACTACTAACTAATAATGGAGATACAATGAGGGAAATTAAAAGGAGGACATCTATCGCTCTTCAGAAAGTAAAACAAATAAAGAATATGTGGAGAGGAGCAGACAGAACCACAAAAAATAAGATTTGTAAGGGCATGTATCTTTCCCATCACAACATATGCCTGTGAGACCTGGACACTTAACAAAACAGTTGAGAAACACATAAATGCCTTTGAATGTAAATGCTACGGAAGAGTTCTCCAAATATTGTGGACACGAAAAAGAACAGATATATCTATACTACAAGAGCTTAATATTGAGGAAGGCTGGCTAGTAAAGAGGATTAAAGAGAGAAAACTTAAATATTTTGGACACATTAAACATCATGATAATTTAGAGAAGACCGTATTGGAAGGATACATAATGGGAAAAAGAAAGAGAGGAAGACCAAAACGAAGATGGCTGCAAGACATCGTTGATGATCTGCAAATGGATGCAGCAGCGGCAGGCCATCTTGCTCATAACCGAGAGGCCTACAGGAGTGCTGTTTGGGAGCCAAAGTTCCCCAAGGGACATGCAAATGAATGAGTGAATGAATGTTATTCTTAACATTCTTCTTAGGAACTACATTTCAGCTGCCTCTAATGTTGTTTTAGTTAGTGACCATGATTCACTTCCATATAGTAATACTGGCTCAATATGGCATTTAAAGACTCTTTTCCTAGCATCTATTGACAAAGATGGACTGCACAGGACAGATTTCATTTTCTGTAATGCTGCCTTTGCATGGCATATTCCTGTTTTTGACCTCTGTGGTACACCTATCATCTGATGTTATCATTATACCAAGATACTTGAATTTGTGCTCTTGTTTTAATATTATTCATTTGATTTTTACATTGTATTCTAGTACATATTTCTTTTTGGACACAACCATCATTTTTTACTGTTCAGCGATAGTCCTTTATATGACAGAATAAGTCATAGTTGAAGGGATGTAATAAAGATAAAGTATGAATATAGGAGTACTGACCTCTGACTACCAGTTTTCAGTTACCTGAACCTTGAATTAAAAGCTCGTGAAAAATGATTTAGAAGTTCTCATTGCTCAAGGTTAGGGTAATTCAGTACAAGAGAGAAAAATTTAGTATCGCATGAGAATCTGTAATGGAAAATAGGGTAAGTTTAGAACTGGTAGCGGAATTTGTGCAATTGTTTATAGCATGAAAAAACAGGAAACACAGGATTGTTGGGCTGTGGCTGAGATTATAAAACTAATTTAAAAGAGATATAGAGAGTTTTAGACAGAGCTTGAGGTAGAGTCAGTGGAGTTATGTTCAGTTTTGGACTTCACTTGAGATGTTAGGTTTAGAGAATAGTTGGATAGATCCATTTTTCTTGGAGTTATCGGTATGTAGATTTTTGGGTTTTGTCCTTATCAGGATAGACAATCTAGCTTCAGTTAGAAATTTCAAACTAGAATGTAGTAATAGTTACAACAGGGTTGTTCTCCATTGGAGGGAATTCGTTATTTTTGTTTTTCAGAAGTGTTGGATTCAGTGTGTAATTCTTAATTGTAAGTATGTGAGTTTTATATTTTCCTTTCATAACATGGCTCTGTTCCCATATGGAGAAATTGTTTTCACCAGGAAGTTTTGTTGTTGTATTGGCATTCATGCCTTGTGGCATCAGTTTTTTCATCCTCACAACTTAACCCTCCATTCTAATCATAAACAAACTTGTGTTGTCTGACGTAAATCTACACCATTGACTTTGTTGGAATCCTCACTTGTTTGACAAGCTTGTTGATGTAGAAAGACTGCCAGTTTATAGTCAAGTTGTAATTGATGTTGTTCTAGTGGGTTGAGTTGCATGCCTGGGTGTTTTTGTATGCTTCTAAGTCTTTAGTATAGATATAAAAGTGTTTTAAGAAGATCGACAATTCAGATCTTACAGAATCTATAGCCAGAAAGATATTCTCTTCAAAAAACGAAGTTGTAATCTCAACTAGAAGACTTATCAGCAGAAGTTACAAAATAGTATTATCATTTCATGGTGTTTTGTGAAATAGTATTGCTACTTCACATATCCTATTTCATTTATATTCACTTTCTGCCACTACTATTAACAGCTCCTGTAGATCTTTTTCATTGTCTGCTATCAGGACTGTGTCAAAAGCATATCTCAGGTTAATGATGTTATGTCCTCCAACTTACTCTCATTAAATCACTGTGCATTATACATGCTTATATCACTTAAAATCAAGTATATGATCAAGTTTTTAAGTCATATATAATGCACAGTGATTTAACAAGACACTTATAAGAAATTTGAAGGTTTCTAATGCAGTTCTCAAATCAATTTAAAATGATTAAAATGAACTCACAAGGGGAAAAGTCATGAAGTAGGTGAAAGCAGTGATCAGAATCAATTGTTCACCAAAGTGCCTTCAGAAATAATAGAAAAGATGAAAGCAGACAAAATAAAAATTGAATAGGAAAGAAATCACTTAACTTATCTGTAAAGATAATCAAATTTTGTGGAGCTGTAGCATTTTGTAATGAATACACTGCTATGTAACAGCTTAGCTTTAATGAACCTTTTTAGCAATACCAACTTTATAAAAAACAACTATGGATATACTAAACAGATATTTTATAAGACAATTTTCTTAAACACATTACAAAGTATATTTGGAATTTTTTGGTAGTGTATTATAATGAAATGTTAATTGAAATTTTAATGTGAATTACAACTTAAATGAGAAATAGATTAAATGTTTAAAAAATATAAAGATGTACTTATTTATATGAAGCGAATTTTTTTTTTGATTGTATAACAAACTTTTTGGGGGTATTGTAGGCAGATGATGGGGATGATGGGATCTGACCTCCAGACATTTTAAGATAATTGTTGTTAAATAGAATTTTAACTTAGCCATATGTGAAGTAAAACTGAACTGTTTACATTTTTAAAAGTCATATTGGTAACTAACAAGATTGGTAATGATGATGATGATGGAGGTGAAAGAAGTATAGGGACATACTGGATGATCCCTAAGGGGTATGTCAGCAGTTGGATTTTTTTTTTTCTGATACCACCACACCAAAAAGGCTGCGGGGTCCACCCAGCCTCTAAAAATTGGTACTGAAGAAGTCTAGGAAGGTAAATGTGGCCAGGCATGATACTCACCACAATATACTGTCATGTGCCAATGGTCTTGGAAATATGAGCCTAACTCTATATCCCCAATATGCCTTAATAACATGGAAATGGGAATTTTACCTTTTAACCTTTATAAGCAGTGTGTAATAAAAATACAAATTTAAGAACCCTTGACTTTAATAATCATATGTGTTTAGAAGGCTAAATTTGATTGTTGTCCTCAGTTTTCTAGAGATTGTTAACGATTAGATAGTTAAATCTCTTGCCCATTTGGATTTTGGTGCAGAATTTTAATCTTGTATCTTGCTCTTGTGTATTGGACCTCAGAATTCATATGAGATAATTTCTTTTTGTAGAATAAAAATCCACAACTCAAATTAGGTCTATAATATCAGCAGTCTGCTTTTGACAATCAAAATATTATGAACGTTCATATTAAAGCCACACTTAAGTTGATGTCATGGATAAATTTTCTCTCTCTCTCTCTCTGAACCTTAAGTGCCCAGGGCACATGGGGCTTCCACAAGGGTTTTCCACAAATGCCTGTCCTTTGCCTTTTTTTCTGCTCTTGCCCAGGTGAGCCCTCTATTGTCCAACATCCTTTCTGTTGTTCTTCTCCATGTCTCTTTTGGTCTACCTTTACTTCCGTTTCCCTGTGGTGTCCATCTTAGTGCTATTTTTGATAGTGAGTTATCAGTCATTCGGAGCACATGTCCCAACCATCACCAGCATCCTTCCTCAATAATTGCTGTCAGTGGCTTCAAGCAAGGGAAAAAAAATGCAGGTGGATAAATTATATAGCATCTAATTGTTGTGAGCAGTGATTTTTTTTCTTAATCTCACATTCTATCAAAACATTCCCATTGGTGTATCCATCTGTTGTTAAATTAACTGTAGATGAATCATGAAATTTTATAAGGTAGGCAAAGGATATTTATAATTTTCACTTCAATTTTCTGAAAAAAAAATTTTTTTATGGTCACATCAATTTCCTTCCATGGCCAAGGGGAAAAGAGAGTAATATGAGTGGAGTATAAGTGGAGTATAAACATATCCATTGTAGATATCTCTAATGATGGAATACCATCTAAAATTGTCAACATCATTAGAGATCTCTATAATGGATATGTTTGTGCAGTCAAGACAGAGAAGGAATGAGCAAATGGTTTCAGATTGAAACAGGCGTGAAACAAGGATATATATTATCTCCATTGCTTTTTGGAATTGCCATAGACTTTATAATGAAAAGATGCTGTACAGGTAAAACTGGCATTGACTGGATACATGGGACCCAAATAGAAGATCTTGATTTTGCTTATGACATAACTCTTATCAGTGACAATGTGAAATCAATGCAGGAAAAAAACAGATTCCCTGTCTTCCTTGGCTAGCAAAATAGGTCTTGAAATTAACAAAGACAAAACAAAAATAATTAAACTTCTTATTAATCAAGAAGGAAAAATATACATAGAAGGAACAGTTGTTGGTGAAGCAAACCAATTTACATACCTTGGCAGCTACATAGACCTTGATGGTGACACCAGGAAGGAAGTTAGAATTAGAATTGCAAAAGCAGCATTGTCCTTCAAAAATCTTGAAAATATATGGAATTCAAAAGTTATAAGCACAAAAACCAAGTTTAGATTATTCAATTCAGATGTGATATCTGCCCTCATTTATGCATGCGAAAGCCGGAAATCAACTAAAGAAATAGACAAGAAATTAGACTCTTTTGAAAACAAATGCATAAGGAAAATACTTAGTATAAAGTGGAATGAATTCAAGAACAACACAGAGATAAGACAGATGAGCAAACAACCTGTCTCATGGGTGGTCAGAAAAAGAAGATAGACATATGTATGCCATGTGATGAGAATAAACAATCAGAGAATACCAAAACAAGCTATCAAGTGGAGCACAACAGGCGGAAGAAAAAGGGGTCAACTGCATGAAACTCTAAAGAGGACATTGTTAAGAGAAGTCAGTTTAGTGGGAATAACATCCCTTAATGAAGTTGAAAGACTCACAGAGAACAAGAAAACTTGGCAAACAACTATGCGACCCTATGTGATGTTTAACGGCAAGGGAAGGATGTAAGATAAGCAAAGTTGCTATACAAAATCAGCATATCCAACCAGGCTTGTTGTCTTATCAGTACATGCTTGTGGTGATCATGAGTGTCTCTGCCATTCTTTCTTCATGCTGTTTACTCAACTTGTTTAGATTTTCCTATTAACCATGTTTATTTTCACTTTTAATGATAATTTACTTTTTTACTTTCTTTTCATACTGTGCTCAAAGAATTTTCAGTGTCTCTTCCTTGTGATTTTAAATAGTATGTGATGTTCATTTAGATTATATGGCACTGTAAAAATATTACAATAGAGTGAATTATAGGAATGTTCAAAGATTTACTAATTAGAAATAACATGGTCTTTTCCTGTTTAATGTTATAGAAAGCCAAGTACATTTGCTCTGCTACCATTTCTGACAAGGCACTGCAAGGGCATTTTTGCCTAAATGAACCTGTCTACACCCACTTTACATCACCCATTCGACGTTACGCAGACATCATGGTGCACAGGCAGCTTGCGGCTGCATTAGGTGAGTGTTGGTGTGTTCTTATTTTGTAAAAGAAAATAATTTGACAGTCTTTCTCATTATGGCCACTATATCTCTGAAGATAGGGACATTTGCTTGCAGGAAAAGGTACACAGAAAATATATAGAATATCTTACCGTAAGGCAAGATACCTGTGAGTAATGACCACTCTTTAATTATTTAGCCACCTCATTGATCATTACCAGTTTTTCCATATCATTCATTCCACTTTAACCTTAGTGTCAGATCTATTAACAGTGTGAAGTTATCTGAAGCAAGCTGCATCTTCCAAATTTGACACCCCACTTTAAACTTCCTGTGTCATTCATACACCTCCTAAAGATACACTTATCCCTATACTGCTTCTTCATTCTGCAATGGATATCTGCAGGTTTCTGACCTTCACTGCCCAAGAAACAAACAATTGCACACTGTTCATCTCTCATACATGCTTCCAAGAGAGTGGCCCTCTTTGATCTGCTCTGTTGATATCATGTTTCCAAGATGGCTGACATGCCTCCATGCACATACATCTAGAGAGAGATGGCATATCTGAACAACTGTAACTGCCTGATTTAGATTTTTTAAAGCAAAATTAAGTCATCTTTTTGAGTTACCCTCATATGACAATAGAAAATTGAAAATATGATTTTCAAGAAAACTGTGCAAGCTATAAAATGCCCAAGCACGCCTGCCCTCTATCTCACTGTGACATCTCCCATCAGCCGTCACAATTGCTCCCAAGTACCTGAATCCATCAACCTTCCCTAGCTCTGTGCCATCGATGACAATGCCACACCCTGGTGGCACTCCTTTCCCTGAGATGACCACCACTTCAGTCCTCCCTTTATCCAGACTGAGACCTCTACCCTAACCCTCACGAACCACAATGTCCAGAAGAGCCTGTGGCTCCCTCTCATCCCCAGCAATCAGAACTGTGTCGTCTGCATATCCCAAGCTGCCAAGGCTGTACCCGCCAATCGACATTCCTGGAAAGCTCTCCACATCTCTCATTATGCTTTCGCTGCACAAGGAGAAGAGGTCAGGAGATAAAACACATCCTTGTCTCACTCCCAATTTTATGTCTTGGAATGCTCCTATTTGGTTCTCAACCTTCATTGCTGCTGATTGCTGCCAGTATATGTTTTTGATGAGTTTTAGACCTTTCCCATCTATGTTGATGTCTTCCAGCATTCTTATAATTTCTGTGTGTCTCACTTTATCAAATGCTTTACAGTAGTATATGAAGCATAAGTATAGGTCTGTCTTTATTTCTATTGATCTTTCAATCAATGTTCTCATTATATATATACATGCCATTATCTCTGTGTTGTTCTTAAATTCATTCCACTTTATGCCAAGTATTTTCCTGAGGCATTTCTTTTCAAAAGAGTTTAATTTCTTGTCCATTTCTTTAGTTGATTTCCAGCTTTCACATGCATAAATGAGGGTGGATATCATATTTGAATTGAATAATCTTTACTTGGTTTTTGTGCTTATAACTTTTGAATTTCATATGTTCTCAAGATTCTTGAAGGTCAGTGCTGCTTATGCAAATCTGATTGACTTATAATAATTTTATTCAATACTATCTTCGCTGAATTATCATGGCATTTAATATGTCCAAAATATTTAAGTTTTCTCTGTTTAATCTTCTTTACTAGCCAACCATCTTCAATATTAAGTTCTTGTAATATGGATATGTTTGTTCTTTTTTTGTGTCCATGATATTTGAAGGACTCTTCTGTAGCATTTATATTCAAAGGCATTTGTGTTTCTCAGCTGTTTTGTTAAGTGTCCAGGTCTCACAGGCATATGTTGTAATGGGAGAGATGCATATCTGTAAAAATCTTATTTTATAGCTCTGTCTGTTCCTCTCCACAGCTTCTTTTTGTTTTACTTTTTGAAGAGCGACATATGTCCTCCTTTTCTTTTATTAGTAATGATCCAAGATATTCAAAACTCTCCATCTCTTCCAATTTTTCCTCATTAATATATATTTCAGCTGCCTTATTTGTTTTGTCACTTGTCATCAATTTAGTTTTCTTTGCATTATGATAAAGTCTTATCTCTTCACTTTTCTTACAGACTGACATAATTAGTTTTTCCATTCCTTTTTGTCTTGTAGACAATAATACTATGTCATTAGCATATCTAATCTCTGGTATTTCATAACCTCCAATTGTTATGGCATTATAATATTCTTTGTCTACATCTTCTCTAACATTCCTCATTATATTTTCAGTATACAACACGTAAGTATTATGTACTTATACAGTAAGTAAGGTGACAGTATGCAACCCTGACGATCCCTTTGTTTTATGTCAAACCAAGTTGTTGTTTCACCCATTTATTCTTACTGCTGCCTGTTGCCCTAGATACAGCAGTGATATTAATTGTATCACATGTGATGGAAATCCCATTTTTTTCCATTATTTCCCAAAGTTTCTGGTGTTGTACACAATCAAATGCTTTTGAATAGTCTATAAAAGATAAATATAGTTTCACATTAAATTCTCTGCATTCCTCTGTTATTAAATTGAAAATATGATATCTTGTTCCTCTTCCTTGTCTAAAACCAGCTTGGACCATATTGATTTCTCCTTCTATTTTCCCTCAAAGTCTACCCATTATGATTTTTAATAGAATTTTACTGGCATGACTAATCAGGGCAATGGTTCTGTAGTTTGTGCATAATTTCAAGTTACCATTTTTTGGCAGTGGTATGAATAATGTTCTCTTCCATTCTTTTGGCCAAATACCTGAATGCCATATCTTTTTACATAGTGCATGATATATTGTAGCACATTCCTTTCCTCTTGCTTTAATGAGTTCAGCTGTTATATCAAATTTGTTTTATTATAACATTTTTTTGTAAAGATTATTATTTTTCCTCATCTCTGAAATAAAGACAGAGCTTTGCACATGACAAATAAAAACTTATATTGATTTACATGCACCAACCATCACACAGCACACAACATATGCATACTGACTTCAAGGAATGCCAAGAGAAAGAAAGAAACGTAAGAAAGTATAATCAGAAAACCCCTACCTGCTATTCAATATAAGGCACTTATTACAGTCTGAAAAATTTTAGCTACAGCCATATTATGGTTATTTCTCATTTATTACTACAAAATAACATAAACTTTTGAAAAATTACCAAACTCTAGGAAATTATGAAGGCAGTTCAGAAATTGTTACAGATCAGAATGTGATAATTTAAATAAATTATGCTATCAATCACAAGTGAATTGTTGCACCACTAGGAAGTGCACCACTCTGCCACCCATGTTAAAACAGAACAACCAGTACAGCACACTAACTTATGTCTCCAATTACTCTGCCCAGGTTATAGAAAACTGCAAGAGAAGAGCACAGAGGAGTTGCAGAAACAACTTGACGATTGCAATGAAAAACTTAAGAATGCAAAGAAAGTGCCACAACAGTGCCATAAATTGTATCTCAGATTCTTGGCAGAGGTTTGTCTGCTTTTTATTATAGAGTTTATTATTTATGATGTGAGTGAATATGACTCAAAAGTATATAATGAACCATGGTCAATTAAGACCTCTGTCTCTTCTAAGTTTCAGGAAATTGAAATTTTATTTCATAGATCTGTTTCAGAAATTTAACAAAGCCAGTATTGTCACTCCAGACGTTGAGTTTGTCATATTCTCAAGATCTTCACTCCAGGATCAGCTTTTATATGCTCTGATGTTAAGTTACAAAAAGATCAGTCAAATGTGAGCATATGGGAAGTCTGAACTGCTTCATATTTTCTTATTAAATATGAAATATTTGAAGCACTGTAGTTTTGGTTACTACATTTATGCGACAGTATGTTAAATTATATGCATTTCTCCTTCCACCTGCATTTGTTTTTTCCCTTGCTTCTGTTTCTGTAGCTGTCTGATAGTTTTTTACCAGATAGGGTTGCATTTAATTTATGAAGAATTAGAAAAATATTTTGCCCAAACACCATAAGAAATAACATCTTGTTGGCAGAGATGCAGATGAAGCCATTGACAGCAGTTATTGAGGAAAGACGCTGGCGATGGCTGGGACATGTGCTCCGAATGACTGATAACTCACTACCAAAAACAGCACTAAGATGGACACCACAGGGGAACAGAAGTAAGGGTAGACCAAAAGAGACATGGAGAAGAACAACAGAGAGGATGTTGAGCAATAGAGGGCTCACCTGGGCAAGAGCAGAAAAAAAGGCAAAGGACAGGCATTTGTGGAAAACCCTTGTGGAAGCCCCATGTGCCCTGGGCACTTAAGGTTCAGAGAGAGAGAGAGATGTTAAATTATATTTTGCTTGCTTTTGATGGGGTGGGGTGGGATGTGGTGGGGATTGAAGGAAGAAGTGAGTTAAGTAATCTGAGGAAATTTATTTTTACTTTCATAAAATACAGTCTTCAGGCTATGAACCGTACACTTCAGACTAAACACTCATGTCCACAAAACAAAGGCTGTGCCAACAGCCCAAAGCATGTACCAACAGTCCAAAGCATGTGCCAGAATGGTCCCTAGACTTTTGAACATATACTACAGATCTGCACTACATACAGAGACCTCAAAGCTCAGATATGACTCCAAGAAAGAAGCATAGGGGAGAAACTCTGGGGTTCCTACAAAGACCTCCTGCTGACAGCAGGGTTCATCGAGGCAGCCCAGCTCCTTGTTTAGAAAACTGAGCATACAAAATAGAAGAAGACTCATAAATTATTCTCAGAAATCAAGAGCATAGCATGTGGTGGCATATTAAACAGAACAGGCTTAAAGTCTGGGCAGCCGGAAGGGCGGTATCTCAGCATCAAGGAAAAAAAACTGTAAATACAGATTATTGTTGTATGAATGTTATATAATGAGACCTGTATAAATTAGAGGAGATAGGGGCTGTTACTAAGTTTAGCCTAGAGACCTAGGTGGTGATTAATCAGCCACTGTGGAAGCAGCTGAACTGATAATCATGAGGTTTCTCAGACTGAAGGTGGTGAATTCTGTTCCAGTTGCTGTCTCCTTCCAGTTGACCCAGATGTGAAGAACTGATACTTGGTGTTCTGTGTTTCAGACAATGAAACCTCTGGATGATTTCTGCCTGCACAGCAAGACACACTAAATTATATTGCTTATGGTTTTCAGCAAATGAAGGGGAAAGTAGATTATCACTTGCATCTCTGCTCCATGAGTATGAGACCTTGTTTAAATGCATAGTGTATCCTCCGGAATTAAATTTAATTTATGATTGTAACCTTATTCTTGCAAGTTTAGAGAAATGATATATTACATCACTTTCTTCTTATTTTTATTTTATTTTGCCTGGCTGGAGTCACAGAACTATGCCTGTGTTTGCTTACTAAGTGATTCAATGTGTATGATCTGGAAGGTCAATGCAGGTTCTGTACGCAGACAGTGGCTTGAGTCATTGCAGAAATCAACGATCCACACAGTCACCTTCATCTATGTTCCTGGGCATATGGGCATCCATGGAAATGAGAGACCTGATAGGTTGGCTGGCTCAGCCATCATTACAGATGGACAACCACTGGATCTAACTGATATTGTTAATGCACTCAGAGAGATAGGCAGAGTGGAAGACTTCAAGAGCAGTGACTCTGTAGTTGCTTAGACTGAGAGAGCTGGGAGTACAGACTGGCCTGGCCAGGAATGAGAGGCATACTGGATTCACAAGAAGAGCCAACACAGGATGGGCGGGCAATATGTTGAGGGGGGGGGGAGATCTTAGCACCTATGGAAGTGTCTGGAGTGCAGTGATGATAATCTAGACCATAAACCTTGCTTATTTTATTATTAATGATGGCACATAATCTGATTAATATATTTTTTTAAGGATGCTGGATATCTAGAAGAGCCAGGCATGGTGATGGCAGTGCAGGAAAAGTTTTTTGAAGTTCTCATCTTCAGGCCTCGTATCAGTTGGAGGATTTACATAGATGTGAGTGAAATCATATAGGTTGTGTATCAAAGGATTTACATAGAGGTGAGTGAAATCATATAGGCCATGTATTAATAAAAAGATTCACATAGATATGAGTGAAATCATGTAGGCTGTATATTAATAAAAAGATTCACATAGATATGAGAGAAATCATGTAGGCCATATATTAATAAAAAGATTCACATAGATATGAGTGAAATCATGTAGGCCGTATATTAATAAAAAGATTCACATAGATTGAGTGAAATCATATAGACTGTGCATTAATTAAACTGTACCAGAGTTGTGTATTATCCATGCTCCTCTATGAAGCACAATGCAGGAGAACAATTGAAAAGAAAATGGGCAAATTATCCTCAATCCACACAACCTGCCTCAGAAAGATTTTAAATATTTACTGACCACAGACAATAGATAATAGAGACCGACTTGCCCAATGTGAACTAGAAGATATGCATGTCATAACAGCAAAAAAACCCCGTTGGAAATGGATCTGTCATGTGCTCTGAAGAGACCCTAGCAACATCAATAAAACAGCCATGCAATGGACACCAAAGGGGGGGAAAAAAGAAAGGCTGACCACAGGCTACCTGGCAGAGAACTGGAGAAGCAGAAATGAGTAGCATCTGGTACAGCTGGAGTACAATACAAAATCTGGTCACAGAACATGAGAAGTGGAGAGAATTTATTGCTGCTCTGCAAGATGCAAAAGGGTTACTGGTTGGTTATTGTTAGGCCAATTGCTGACCAAGGACATGGATGGATAAAGGATTCATGTAGTTGTGAGTGAAGTATTATAGGAAGATTGTTACAATATGAGATTTTAAAGATATGGCTTTCGCTTCTCATGATTATACTATTATGGGTACAGAACGATATATAATGAATGGTGTAGCATAGTTTTCTTAGGATCTGCTAATTTTACCTCAATTTACTGAGCGTTTACGATTTCAACAGAAAATGAAAATGGAACATGCTCATCTGTCTGAAGATGATCTCAGAAGTTTGAAAAAAAAACTGGGTTTATCTTTTCCTATCCATGTTTAAAATGAAGAACTGCCATAGAATGCATTTTATTTACTTTCTCATTTGTCTCGGTTTCTTTCATTTAAATGTTAAGTTGTTTCCCAGTTACCTTATTTTGATTGCTGTGGAAAATTTATAGAACATGCTTGAACCTAAAAAGATGAATGAGTTTTTGTTTTTAATTGTATCATTTATAATTCAGGCTTCAGTTTTTTTGTTGTTGTCTTGGCTCAAAGTGTTTCTTAAATTAAAACAGTGAGCCGTATAACCATGTGCAAATGAATCTAGAGCAGGTGGATCTTGGAAAGCACAATGTGTAAATGAGAAACATAAATTAAAGGTAACATAGCCTTGCATACTGCTACCTGTGAGCAAATAAACATACAGGATATATCACTTCTCCATATAGTTTCCTTCAGGTCAGTGCACTTCTTGTACACCAGCTTTTCAGCTACTTCTGAATCCAGATCTGCACCACTTTCTCAATCTCATCATCAGAGATGACTCTTTAAGTGGACCAAATATGTGATAATTGCATGGCACAAGATCAGGACTGTAAAGGGAAATAAGGAAGACACTCAAACCACAGGCACTGCATGGGGATATGCATTGTTATGATGTAGCATAATTGTTATTGATATCCTTTTCTTCTGCTGTGAACTGCAGGTTTTAGTTTCTCTCTAAGCATAACACAGTACAATACAGTGGTCACTATTTTTCCATGTTCCTGAAAACAAGTGTCAAAATATGATCCTTTATGTCCCGAAAGAAGTCAAAAGATGGCATGTTTTTCTTGTCCTGTGTTATCTCCCTGTAACTGTGAGCTGGTGTTCTTTGCAGTCGATGCTGTAAAAGTGTTGAGGTACAGCATTTCATTGGCATAGGAGCGAGTTATGGTAGCCATTTCTTCAGTCCCAGAGTACAGCTAAAAAGCAGGGGGTGTGCAATGCTTCTTTAGCAGACTCCACCACCATGGAGACTATAGCAATCCCTACCCCATTAGCCAGGTTAGGCCTGTTACTGGGGTTACCAATGGAGAGGTGGGACAGGGTCTTGGTCAGCTATGGTTCGCTAACCCTGATGCTAGCATATCAGCTATGGGTCACCAATTGCCTAATCGGACAGCATCTTCACCCCTGGCATGAGGGCCGAGTTTTTTTTCTTTTCTGGAGAAGGTGCATGCTTTGTCTCTTGCCTTCAGGTTCACAGTGATGAATCCATGTCTTGTCGCTGGTGATTATCAGATCCACAACACTTGGTTTTCTTCATGTTTCAGGACATGGGTCACAACCTCCATGTGCTGTTACTTATGCAAACTTTACAGTATCCCAAGTCATCATGCAGTATGGCATGTGCAGATCCATAGTTGATATGCAGGAAACTCTCTGCTGTAGAGAGCGGAACAACAACACAACTCCTTCAGATCATCAGAGGAAGTACCCCCCCCCCCTCAGACAAGTGTTTCGGCCCTTTAAACTCCTGACACTCTAAGGGGGGTGGGCCCCTCTTGGTCATGACTCCCAGAGGTCTTGTGAGTTGTTGCTTTCTTTTCTTTTTCCAGTCCCAGGATTGAACCCATGATCTTCCAGTTTCCACTGCACTTTTACAGTGCGTCTTTAGCGATTTAGCTATGAATAATCTGTCAGTCTTCTTTGATCAGGACTTGCACCTTGCTGATGTGGGCTTGGGTGCACAATGTTGATGGCCAAACAAATTGGGCTTCATTGGGTACATTTGTTCTTTCCACTTTAAACCTTTCTGCCTATTCATAAACTTTTCATTGAGTCATGACCCTTTCACTTCCTTACCAACCCACCATCCTACAATGAATTTCTGCAGGTTTCACACTCTCTGCTCAAAGAAATCTCATTGTTCAACAGTGGTAAATCCTGCAGTGGAAAGTCCAGGTTTATTTGACCTTGGCTTCAACTAGACTAAGGGCAGAGCACTGTGCTGTGTGTGTGTGTTTGATCTACCCATCAGCCATTGTGAATGTGTTGCATCTGTGTTAGCTTCTATTCACTGTGGTCACTATGTAGAAGCTTCTAATCCCCTTTACTCTTTGATTATTCATTTTATTAAGTAGCAAAATAGATTCTGAAGACAGCATAGGCAAAGATGGCCTTGCTTGACTTCGCTGTTAACTCAAAACTTTCAGACATGCATCCATTAGATTTTGTGGCGGCTTTTATATCTTTGTGGGATAAAGTAGGTGGATTAATAATTGTGAACACATAATGTTCTCTCATATTTTTGTACAAAACTAGACAATACATTTGGTGCCAGAGTGGTGTAGTGGTTTGTGCACTTGTTTCTAACATGGAGGTAGGTTGTTCCAAGTCTGGTTGGAGGCACTCCTAGTCATCCAGCTTTAGAGATGGGTACTTGGTAGAAGTATAAGATGGTTGGAACATGTTGCAAAACTGAATGACAACCATGTCTCTATGTAAATACTACATGGTGCACTTTTGGGGGAAGGATGCCATGAAGTGAAGCAAAACTAAAGATCATTCATTCATTCATTTGCATGTCCCCTGCGGAACTTTGCCTCCCAAACAGCACTCCTGTAGGCCTCTCGGTTGTGAGCAAGATGGCCTGCTGCTACTGCATCCATTTGCAGATCGTCAACGATGCCTTGCAGCCATCTTCATTTTGGTCTTCCTCTTTTTCTTTTTCCCATTATGTATCCTTCCAATAAGGTCTTCTCTAAATTATCATGACGTTTAATGTGTCCAAAATATTTAAGTTTTCTCTCTTTAATCCTCTTCACTAGCCAGCCTTCTTCAATATTAAGCTCTTGTAGTATGGATATATTTGTTCTTTTTTGTGTCCACGATATTTGAAGAACTCTTATGTAGCATTTACATTCAAGGGCATTTATGTGTTTCTCAGCTGTTTTGTTAAGTGTCCAGGTCTCACAGGCATATGTTGTGATGGGAAAGATGCATGCCCTTAAAAATCTTATTTTTGTAGTTCTGTCTGTTCCTCTCCACATATTCTTTATTTGTTTTACTTTCTGAAGAGCGATAGATGTCCTCCTTTTAATTTCCCTCATTGTATCTCCATTATTAGTTAGTAGTAGGATCAAGGATCATAAATCCTGAAGAGATTTTTCAGTCACCCGCATGGACTAGAAAACAAAAAAAATTCCCCAAAAAACTGCTGTGTGGAGAGTGATCTGTACATGAATGCTGCAGAATTTGAGAAGAAAGCTAGGGGCCAAAACTTAAAGTCAAGAAAACTTGATTGCAAATAGACTGAACTTTACATTATAAAATATGTGGCTGCTGTGACCAATTATGCCAGTCACATGTGGAATCAGCATTAAGAAAAGCTTCTAAGCAAAACGTTGCTCATACAAACAGCCAGCATCTTTTTCCTTAAAAACTATCCTCTAAGACAAAAAGGACCATTATTATTACTGTGATAAGATAGGAAATATATAAACCTAGTGACAAGGTCACTGCTCTCACAGATTAAACGAAAATTTACAGTTTAAAATTAAATACTTTTTTTTTTTTTTAACAGGATCTTGAACTGGAGTCAGCCAGTTTTAGAGTCAATGGGAGACTTCCAGAACTGATCATTGAATGGGCAGCTGATGAAATGTGCAAACGGAAAACCAAACATGAGATCAGTATTTTTACTGAAGTGGATTGCTTGATATCTGCAGGTAGAGAACCATTGGAAGTGTCTGTAAGTATAATATATTTATAATAGATAACCATTGTCATGTGCAATTTACCACAATGAAATATAAATTTGTTTGTTAATCTTGGCATTGACATAGATATTTGCTGAAGTTCAAAATATATTTAAAATGCTCTTTACATTTGCCTCAGATTAAACTGGGAGTTAGCAAGGATATGGATTATATAAGGAAATTTTCAAGGATTTTTTTATTATTCACTAATCATCATTTGACATTTAACATGCAAGATCTCTGTAGACACATCACCAATCATTACTGACATTTACCATCACAGAAATGTTGATAATGTACCAGTCATCCTGACATTTTGTATGTCAGATATCAGTTGATATTTCATCATCGTCAACATGTGCCATCTTCAGAATAAAGGTTGGTAGTAATGAATCTCCAGTCTCCTCACTTTGATGATGCACTCAGCCAGGCTGTATACTGCCCACTCTCATATGTTATCTTCTCATCTACTCGTACATCTTTGTCTACCTCTTGCCCTTTTTTCCTTCCACCTTTCCTTCTAGCATGGCCTTCACCATATTGTTATGTCTTCTGATATGGCCAAAGTATTTTGTTTTCCTGACCTGTTTCTTTGAATAGTTCACACTGCACTTGGAGCTTCTTTTATAAAACTTGTGCATTTGTTCTTTTCATTCTCCATGATATAGGCCCTAATTTTCTGTAGAACAACATTTCTGCAGCATTAATCCTTTTCTTTAACTTTTTGCTTAGAGTCCAGGTTTCTGCTCCATAACTGATATTTAACATTTTATGTTTTGACAGTTATGTATTTGTGATACAGTCATCAGTTTGTGTGTGTGTGTATGTGTTAATTTCCTCAGTATTCTTGAGAGGGTAAGATTAGGTAAGGTTATATTGACACTTCCCTTAGTCAGTCTCAGACTCAAAGTAGTGGGATCAGCTGACTGGTCAACCTTGCTGTAAATATGAGGACTGGGCATTTTGTGTTGAGTACAAATTACTTCCCAAAGATGGAGGAAATCTGCCTACTACACTGCACACACAAATGTCAGTGGATGAAAGACAGAACAGAATATCATGCACAACTTAGTCCTAGAAAATAAAAAAAAATATGAAAAAAAGTTTTCTTGCTCATTATTATTTTTGTTCAGTTTTTTTTTTTATTGGACCATATGTGTAACAGTTAAAAGTTAAATCCCTGTTTCCATGCCATTAAAGTAAATTGGAGATATGGTGTTATTTTTGTACTTCCAAGACCATCAGCACATGAAAGTTTGATGTGGTCAGTATCATGCCTGGCCATATTTACCTTCCCAGATTTTTCTGGTACCTATTTTTAGAGGCTGTATTGTTGCCAGACCCTTTTTTGGTGCGTACCAGAAAAAATCCTGCTGCTGGGACTTGAACCTGGTACCAGTGGGTTAGTAAACTGAGCGCCAAACCACTCAGCCAACTAGGCCACCCCCCTATGAGCAGTAAACAGAGTTAAAAAAACTTCCTATAGATAAGACAGTAAAACATTTGCTCCATTTTTAATGTGGTAATCAAAGAAATCTCCGATATTTCACTGAATATTTTATTTGGTTTCTCTAACACAGTGTACCATTAAAAGACCCAAGAAAGAAATCCAGTCAAGGAAGATGACAAAAGTGTAAAGATGAAGGACACACAAGTGAAAAAAAAAAAAGACAAGACATGAAAATGATTATTTGATCTAGGACACCACAGGAGTAGTATTCCATAGTTTTGAAATGTTTATGACTGGCATTGTTCTTTTGATGGTTTACTGATATGTCATTTATCACAAAATATGATTTAGTAGAAAGTTTTATTGTCTTTATTACCAGAGGTCAGATGAAGTATTGGAATAAGTGATAACTGGTTGCTTGTTTCATTGTCAAAAACAAAGAAAGTATACTTAGAGAAGATAAAGATTCAAGAATTTTAACAAATTCATGGTAAATAACAAAAATAGGGAAAATAAAAGAATAAAGAATGGTAAATGTATTTCTAATAGCAAGATGCAGTTTTATTTTGCATTTCATCTCAAAGACTCCTATTGCTTAGAATTTGCATGGGTACTTTCCTGACTCATAGTTTCTGAAGTTAGATCACAAGATTTCAAATTAAACTTATTTCTGTAAAAGATGTAATAGCTCTTGGTGCCATTTTTCAAAGAGAAGGCTAAAATGCAGTAGATCTCCAGATAGCCCTATCTTTTTATCTTGATGGTACATTCAGAAAAACAGTTTCCTGTACATCTGTCTTTTAATGTTGAATGCCCATCTCAACTTTATCAAAGGATGAAGGAGGAGGAGGTGAAACAGGAAGCAGTAAAACATGAATGGCTTGTTTAACCATCTTAACTGACCTGCCCATCCCATCAAATGTCACACAGGACGTGCATTGTTGTTTTTCTGTTTTTGGTGAGTTTTTCAACCTCTTCAAGGGATCTGTAATGCCCACCAATTTAGCTTCTTTCAATAATGTTCTCCTTAGAGTTTCACATACCTGGCCTATTTTTTTCTTTGTTCTGTTGTGTCCCATTTGATAGCTTGTTTTGGGATCTCTGGTTGTTTTATTTTGTTAAAGCATCAGAAATAAAAATAATCAGTCAATACAGGTTTGCTGTAATCAGTCAAGGACACTGATGAGGCTATTGAAAAGGAGACTGGAGCAACCATGGACATGCAAAAAAATACCTGTCCATTTTAAATTTTAACCCATATGAATTATTTCTCTCTTTTTTTTTTTTTGGCATGTTTTATATTTCTATGGATGAATTACATTTTTTAATTTGTCAGTTAGTTTTAGACCATATTTTTATATCCCTTTTCTATTTTTGATACATGATACATTCTTTATTTGAGTGTGATCCTTTCTTGACTTGTGATTTTCTTTAACTGTGATTACTATGGACAGTATAAAGTACAGTGACTTGTGATTTTCTTTAACTGTGATTACTATGGACAGTATAAAGTACAGTGACTTGTGGTTTTATTTAACTGTGATTACCATGGACAGTATAAAGTACAGTGACTTGTGATTTTATTTAACTGTGATTACCATGGACAGTATAAAGTACAGTGACTTGTGATTTTATTTAACTGTGATTACTATGGATGGTATAAAGCAGAATCTCTCTTAACCAGCATAATGAAAACAACAGTATTTTTGAAGATCTAAATTTAAACCAGAAATTTAGGCCTATGAGATAAGAAAAATGTGCAATGGGCTTGCATTCTGGCAACATTGTCATATGCACAGCTGAGTCGTGTGGGGTGCATGACTTGAATGTTTATGAAGAGGAGATGCAGGCTTGGGTGGATGTAGACAATTCTGTTCTCGTCACTCTCTCTTGATGACAATGAATTAATCAAACGTGTACTAGGAAATGAGAAAAATGATGAGGAGGATAAAGAAGATGAGGATGACAGCATGCAGACCAAGAAAGTTATGTGGAAGGAAGCTCACAAAATCTTTCATCACTTGGGGGCACTCTGTTCTATTCCTGTGTTTTGACTGCAGACCCACCACATGAGGTCAAGTGTGGAATTTTCCACTTATGGCACCATGTTGGCACTCAAAAAGTTTTAGATTTTATAGAGAATTTCAGATTAGGGATGCTCAGCTTGTGCTATAAATATGAAACCAAAATTAACTCTCTTTTGAATCTGGTAAATATTGAATCATGCATAGCACTGCAGTCAGGTGACAACACATGCAGGTTAACTGGCTTTCCATATTTCTAGCATGTTTTTTTTTTAAAATGAGTAATCTGAGTGTGACAAACCTGCAAAGTTGGCATCTAAGCTTTCAAGATCATAAGTGAATAATAACACTTTCAGACCAGCTGTCTGTGGTTATTTTACAGTTCCATGAAATGTCATGCACATTTTAACGTTCCGTGGAATGTATGCATGTGCAAGTTCTGTGAATGAATGGGCATCCAGTATGAAATTTTCACAAAGTACAGAGGAGAGAATTAGTCCTGAAATGTAAATTATATAAAAGATACGATCACCAGTTGAAAGGTTGGCTGTTATTGTACCTACCTTAAATTGAATATTTTAAATTTGTATCTCATTTTCATGAGAATTTTAGAATAAACCAGCATTTTGTATTCATTACTATTCTAAAACCATTTATGAATATTCCTGTATATCCTATTTTTATATTGTAAAGTATTATTCTAAAACCATTTATGAATATTCCTGTATATCCTATTTTTATATTGTAAAGTACTTACTTCATAGATGTTTCCAGAACAGAGTCATCAATGCAGACTGCTTTAACAATTAGTTATAAATTATGGTTACAGCTTAATTCATGACATTTTACAACCTGAGTAAACAACCCTCCTGCACAATCTTTCTCACTCTTATCAACATTTACTATGTCAATATTTCTATGCTTCATAACTGTCCACTAAGACAAAAGGAGCTATTAAATAAAGAGCTTTGTTTTTAATTCTTTGAAAACACTCATCTCTCACCGTCATCTTCTTTTGTTGCATTTGGAGCTGGCACAAAAATGGGTTCTCCAGGAAAGTAGTACTGTGTCTGTTTCCATATTTTGTAAGTCTTTTCCTGGGTGTCAACCTTTACCAGCTGCAAGAAGTAAGACAGATTTTTTTTTGGAGGGGAAGGGCAGTGGCAGAACCTAAGATCAGAAATGCTTGCTTAAGGTTAACTGCACTCTTCATGTACATGCAGTATCTGAGAAATACATCACAGTGCAGAACTTAGTATAATCTTTAATTTGGATAGCCCTCTCAAGATTCGTAAGCAATCTAAGTATTTATATAATTTTATTGAATAAATTACTTTTTAAAACATAAATTTATATTGTCGATTTTGAATTAATGTATTTTTGCGTATAAATCATTGATGATGTAAGACGGAGGCATGAAGTGGATGGAATGAACATGATAGAGAGGAAAACTGTATGACAGATGGCAGGAAAGGAGAAGAGAAGAGCTGTATGAAGGAAAATGTTGAAGAATGAGAAATGAAAAAAAAAAAAAAAAAGAGAAACACTCCACATGAAAGACAGATCAAAACTGATGGGAAGAGACTGCAGTGAATGAATATTGTGCTGAATGGGATATAGCAAAGAAAGGCTATGTATAAGACACACCAATCATTTAGTGTTGTGGGTGCTACCGATACGGATGTGAAACACAAACACTTATCTAATCACTAGAAAAGAGCATACAGCAGTTGAAATGAAATGTTATAAAAAGACACTTAGAATATCATGAATAGAAAGAAAATCAAATGGAAATATTGATTGGATTAGGTGTCACAGAAAACTGGCTCATAAACACTATCAAAATTAGAAAGCTGAGATACTTTGGCCCCAACAAGTGACACAATGTCTTGGGCAGGTTGATACTAGATGGCATAGTGCATAGTAAGGGATGATCTCGCAGCACGTGGAGTCAGGACATCATGGAAAGTGAATATGTCATTGCAAGATGCTGGTCAACTTGAGCAAGACCACATTGGATTGAGGGAGGCTGACATGAAGAAGAGGATGCTATTGAGATAAGCTCAGTGATAAAGAGTGAGAGAGAAAGAGAGGGAGAGTGAGAGATAGAGAGTGGATGATGATAAATGGTGATAATAGGTTACTGTTAGGATTTTCGTCGCGTCCATGGGCACATCAGAGAGTGTCCTCCAGGGAGCTACCATGCTTTACTTCTCAGAAAGCTCCAGAATGAAAGTGACAACTTCAATCCTCACCTTGTTCTGCTGGCTGTTGTGACATGAGGTCACTGTCAGAATCGAAGGTTGTGGGCTGCTAATGTTAGCCAGCCTTGCAGCATGAGTTGAAACCTCTGCTATCATATACAGAGAGCTATAAAACATACTAGCTGCAGACTATGAGAAGTGAGCGTTCATTTTACTGCCTAGCAAGACATCACATGATTAAGGGAATGATTATCTGTTTGATCACTGTCCAAGAACGAGGATGAATGCATATTAGAGATGAGACAGGAGCTTCCATAGATGCCTCTAGATTTCAGATATAATAGTCCTTTCTAACTATTTAAAGCGCTTGAGCTGTTGTAAAGCAACATAATGACATTTTACAATACATACCTTCTATATCACATCTTTTAGGTAAAACTTTAGGAGTGTACCAACAATAAAGAACTGTAAAATTTCGAAGATGATAAATTCATTATCGTTCCTGCTTTCTCTTATACTGTATTCAGACGAATTCAATGAAAGTAGTTCCTTTTGAAACTTAAAAGTTGCTAACTCACCTCAGTAGAAATTTAAATTTAATAGTACGCCATGTCAACGTTTTAATAAACAATTTTAAATTAATTATGTTTGTTGCTATTGAAATTATATCCTTTTTTAGGTCACAAGAATTTAATGTTCAGAACTATTTTATTTCGTTCAAATGGACACCTGCCAAGTTTATATATAGAATGTATAAAATAGGAGAAAGTAGGAGCAGCTTTATTACTTAACGATTACAAAGTTGTGACGTTTCGTCAAGTTTGGCCTAAAGGTGCTCACTGCAACCTTCCCTGGTGCTTCACCTGTTGTGATTACCTTCGCGTACTCACGCACTTTTGAAAGTTCGTGAACGAAGTCACATTAGTTTTATGTTCCAGACCAGATATTTGTTATATGAATTTTTTTGTTTTGTTTTGTTTCTGAATTGGTTCTCATCGACCTCAAATTATCTTTAACTATGAGTAAATAATGAAAATAATAAACGTGTGGTTTTGTGTTCACACATTCATGTTGTTAGATAGTCAGTGTAGGAGGAAACACATTTTTCACAACAGCACTGATCTAGCACAGGTGACAAGCGTAGTGGCCCCTCAAAGAGATTCATCATCATCAGGTGCCGTGGCGACTGGCGTTGGCCATTATGCTTCTCCAGAGTACCCGATCCTTCATGCAGGCCATCAGTTCAGTTGGTGATCTCCTCTCACACCATCCCGTCAGACTGTCCAGTATCATTTCTCTTGGTCTTCCTCTTGATCTTCTTCCTTCTATTTTTCCTGTTGTTATAATATTTTCAATGCCCCCTCTTCTCATTGCATGTCCTATGAAAGTACATTGTCTCTCTCTTATCTTTTTGACAAGGTTTTTTTGTCTCTCCAGCTCTTCTCATACATTCTTCATTAGTTATTTTTGCTGTCCAGGGGATTCGCAACATTCTTCTAATAAACAACATTTCTGCTGCTTCCAATGATTTTTGTGCAGACTTGCCTATTGTCCATGATTCACTTCCATATAACAAGATAGGTTCAATATAGCATTTTAGGACTCGTTTTCTAACATTCATTGATAAAGATGTGTTAGCTAATATGTTTCTCATTCTCTGAAATGCAGTCTTTGCTTGGCCTATTCTGTTCCTAATTTCTGTTCTGCATTTCCCATCTGAAGTTATTACTGCTCCAAGGTATTTGAATTTCTACACCTGCTTTAGAATAGTTCTGTTTAATTTAATACTGCATGCTGGTGGATTCTGTTTCTTAGATATAACCATAGTCTCTGTCTTTTTGATGTTCAAAGTAAGGCCTTTCTGTTCACTTTCTTTGGCGACTTTATCCAAGAGATTTTGCAGGTCTTGTTGGCTCTCAGCTATCAGTACTGTGTCGTCAGCATACCGAAGGTTGTTAATATTGTATTCTCCAATTTTTATGCCTGGTTCTGTGATGATTGTTCTTAGAATATTCTCGCTGTACAGAGAAAAAAGGTCTAGAGATAGTACACATCCTTGTCGCACCCCTTGTTTTATAGGTTGATATTTTCCAATTCTATTTTCAACTCGAACTGCTGCTTCTTGTTGCCAGTACAGATGTTTTACAATCCTCAGGTCTTTGCCGTCTATATTGACGTCTTCAAGCATTTTAATAATTTCATTATGTTTCACCTTGTCAAATGCCTTGGTGTAATCAATGAAGCATAAGTAGAGATCTTTCTGTACTTCTAAAGCTCTTTCTGTTAGTGTTCGTAAAGCATAAATAGCATTGTGTGTTCCCTTTCCTTCAACAAATCCAAACTGTTCATCTGCTATTTCCATTTTTATCTTTTCCCTTGTTCTTCTCATAATTCAAAGAGATTGTGGCACTTATATCAGCTACTGACGTTCTGATTAACCCGACTGTAGAAAAAAAATGGATACCGTACTCAATTATGATAAGGAAAATACTTTTGCAATCGGAGACTGTGCAGTCTACAAGACGAGACGCACCAAATTATGCTGAATACACGCCAGTCAGTGTATATAATCCAACATGAACTTCGGGGGAGAAGAATGAAACACCAGGTAGAAGTCCAGAAATGATCGTGCTTCAAAGGGCGCATAACTCTAGTCAGAAATGTCTGCCAACATTTGATAAAGATAGATGTATGGATCAACGTAAAAAGACTCACCAGGCAGCATGAAGTCTGGCGTAAGGATTACCGTATTCTTAGATTCGATGTCCACCATAGTCGTGATCTGGCGTGGGACCAGATCGCAAGGCACTTGTAGTGGTAAAAAAAGTAAAGATAGTCCCATAGCAAATGCCGTAGGGGGTGAAGCGTTAGAGACCTCATTATGCTGGGTCATCAGCGTATGAGGTAGGGTGACCAGTTCCTTTCCTCGCGGCCTTTACTTCCCAGATTTTCTCTGGTACCCATTTTACGAGGCTGGGTCGACCTCGGGGCCGTATTGGTCGGAAAAAAAAATCCCGCTCAGCTGAGGATTCGAACCCTCGACCATTTGGTTGCCAGACGAGTGCTCTAACCACTACGCTAGCCGGCCCCCACTTGTAGTGGGCAAAACATTTTAAAAAAAATGATCTCAGCCAAAAAAATATTATAAGACAAGTTAACTCAAATATAAACGTTGATGTCAAAGTTAGAAGGGAGAGGAAAAAAAAAAGATCCCTGGCAATGAACTGATCTTTTTTTCTGAACTTTAAAAAAGACAATCTAAAAACAGAAGGCGTTGATAGCAAAGAATTTCATAAAGTAGGCCTAGTTCCTGCTAAAAATTTATCTTCCATATTTATTAATCTTCAATAAAATGGCGAGTTTATCTTCTCATAACATCTGCTATGTTCATCTACACATAGTTCATGATACACTCATCACAGAAAGTATCTTGAACCCAGCGCTCATCACAGAAAGTATCTTGAACCCATCGCTCATCACAGAAAGTATCTTGAACCCATCGCTCATCACAGAAGGTATCTTGAACCCAGCCGTCATACTAGGAGGGTCTCAAACAACTAAGTTCCAATTTCTGTACGTGTTTGTGTGTGTGTGTGTGTGTTTTTTTTTAATTTCTAGTGTTTATGACAAAAGCATACTGCTGAAATATTGGATTGATATTTTGCCTCCCTAACTGGTTCTGTCCTCTCTTCTTCTTTCTCTGTGAGTGTGTGTGTGACTGTATGTATGTATGTATGTATGTATGTATGTATGTATGTATGTGAGTGTGTGAGTGTGTGTAAAACTGAACCATATCCTACACACACTTCGCTAGAACTAGTTTTAAAGCAGTCATCATTACATTTCTTTTTATCATATGACACGGACAGGCTGTGGCGTCAGTGCTCTTATTCTCCTTGATCTGTTTGAACACCAGAGGGTAACGTGGTAAGTATCACGACTGGCATCTTCTCATTCCTTAGTTCCATGATGAGCCAGGTACACATTTTTTACGGCATTCATCATAAAAAAAATCACGTTTCCATGCCATTAAGGCGTAAGGAGGAAAACGGTGTTAGGCCAGTATTTTCCATGACCTTCAGCACATGAAAGTCTGATGTGGTCACTATCACGCCTGGCCGCTTTACCTTCTCAGATTTCTCTGGTACCCATTTTTAGAGGCTGGGTGGACCCGGGGCATTTTTTATGAGAACCAGAAAAAAAAAAATCCCACTTCTAGGACTGAACCTGGTATCATCGGATGAGTAAACCGAGCGCCTTAACCACTCAGCTACGTAACCAGGCCGCCCCCAATCCATCAACACACAAACAATTTTAGTTCAGCAATCTTTCAGAGGCTTATGCTAAGCTGAGTAACATGTCTGGGCCCAGTTTTCTATCTTATTATCTTTGCCTTTGTAATCGGCCTAAGACTGCCTTGGCAGATCTCTCCAGATCTTACAACAGGTGACCAAATGTAGAATGCGGATATGGCAAAGAATTTAGCAATGATTAATGCAGATATGCTCTGAAATGTTTGGAAAAACTCTTGCTTCAGGTTTCGCAGTATCACAATTTTCTTCTGCCGCCAGATAATCCCATAAAAATAGTTCCGACCGGCAATTTAACCAATCACTTGTGAGGCAAATCTAAGACCGAAGCTTAGAATAGTTAGCTGTTGGTAGCTTAAAAACGAAAAGTTTTTGAAACCATATTGGAACATGTTCCTTCATGTAGATATTTTGATCCTTAATGGTTATAACTGCCGTTCTTATCGACGAGAGAGAGAGAGAGAGAGAGAGAGAGAGAGAGAGAGAGAGAGAGAGAAAGAGAGAGAGAGGGAAAGAGAGCAAACCTTAGTTTCAATAGGCGAAATACCGTGGGTGCATTGGGATCTGATATTCTGCCATTTATCTCAGTCAGTCATTTGCATGTCCCTTGCAGAACTTTACCTCCCTAACAGCTCTCCTGTAGGCCTCTCGGTTGTGAGCAAGATGCCCTGCTGCTGCTGCTACTGCATTCATTTGCAAATTATCAACGATGTCTTGCAACCATCTTCGCCTTGGTCTTCCTCTCTTTCCTAGCTGAATAACGAGTTCAAATCATGTAGTTCTAGAGTCCCATAATCCTGAATATTTTCGAAACCAAAAAAAAAAAAAAACCGTCTTTCCACGAATGACTCCTTTGTTCTGTGGGAAAAACTGAAAGTTTTGTTTTGTTTTGTTTTTTAACTTCAAGTCGGACACGACACAATTATCAGATAAATGTTTCAAAAAGAATAATGAAACCCAAGGATCTCTTTGTTAGTGTATACAGAAAACACACACACAATTTCACTGTTTGATAGGAGATACATTTTGTGACTCCTAGAAGACAGCACTGGTTGTCCAATGTCTTACAAGACACGAATTCAAAGAATGAATATGAGCTCTAAGGGCAAAAGAGTGCATAAATGCAATAAAATTCTTACGATTTTTCTTCAGCTGTTCTGTTTATTATCTGTACATATGTAAAGTAAAACCAAGTTATTTACGTTATGAAATTATAACACCCAGTAAGGACTAGTGATGATGATGGTTTTGACAGTCTGGCGAAAGGGATATGGGGACATTCTAGGAAATCCCCTGGGGCAAAGTAATCGTAGAAAGGTTAGGAATGCATGCACTGTGAGAAAAGTAAACTAGAACTAGAGAAAACAGAAATGTGGTCACAAAAATAGAAATTCAAAGCCATGGCACTATGGGCTACATGGCAACCTGAACTTCGAACTCTCGTTCAGGCCAACGAGAGGAGGGGAGATTTGGGGTTATACTCCTGGGGTTCGGGCTGTTGAGGCCCGGCGGCACCGTTCACGTCCATGTATAGACGGACTTCGATTTACGTAGGTCCGACATACATTGATCCCTACTTACGTATACACATTTCCAACGGTGCACGGAAAGAAATCTACGGAATTTTAAGGAACACAGTGGTAACATAAAATGTTGACAACTAGTATGTAACAAAACATGGCTTCGAAATACGTAAAAATCGACCTAGGCATAAAATTGCGGAACGATCTACCGACCTGGTAGATGCCCTGCTCATGCTGTGGAAACAAAAACAAAGAGTAGTCCCTTGAACATGGTTCACTTTGGGCCCACAAAAGAACCAAAGCGGTATCTGCTGTAGATTGTACTGTAGAACGTGGAAGGAACGTAGACTGTACTCTAGAAAGTGTAAAGAATGTAGACTGTACTGTAGAAAGTGTAAGAAATGTAGTTTGTACTGTAGAAAGTGTAAGAAATGTAGATTGTACTGTAGAAAGTGTACAGAACCCGAAGATGAAGTATTATTATTTTTTAAAGTTGCAATGTGCTTTCTTCAGAAAAGAATCTGGTTATAAGTTCTGTTGTGTGTTTGAGAAGAAGAAGATGACGAAAAAGATGAAGAGGGGAGAGAAAGATAGAAGAGAGAGATAGAAAAGATAAGGAGAGCGAGATAGACAGAGCTCGAAGAAAGAAAGAAAGATAGATAGATAGATAGATAGATAGATAGATGGAGTTTTACCCTAGAATGAGTGCATTTGGCTAGAATTGCAAGATCTTAGAATCATTTGCTGGAAACCTTCGTAAAATGGAAAGACTTAAATAAACAAATTCTCCAGAGGTGCAGCATGCATGAAGAACTATTAGACCAAACAACAATATCAACACAGGAACTATTAGACCAAACAACAATATCAACGCAGAAACTATTAGACCAAACAACAATATCAACACAGGAACTATTAGACCAAACAACAATATCAACACAGGAACTATTAGACCAAACAACAATATCAACACAGGAACTATTAGACCAAACAACAATATCAACACAGGAACTATTAAACCAAACAACAATATCAACTTAGGAACTATTAGACGAAAGAACAATATCAATGCAGGGAAGTATTAGACCAAACAACAGTATCAACACAGGAACTATTAGACCAAACAATATCAACACAGGATACAGACCAAGGCCGATCCTTTGAATTTTGTAAATTCACTCACCCTCCACACACTCTTTTGAAATTAAAATTTAATATTTTAAAAGGGACATTAAAGAACAATTTATAAATTAATGATAAATAAATAAATAAATAAATAATAACATAAACTATAAATTTATTATCGTTATCACTGTCATCGTCATCATCATTATAACGATGAAGTGTAAAATTGTTGGTTGTTGCAAACACAGGAGAACATGTTTAAAAGATTGCTGCTACTCGTTTAATTGTTTAGTTTTTGCAGTTTTCTCTAGATTTTCCAATTTTAAATATAAAATATAAATGAGATGATAGTAGCAGTAAAATTAGTTTTAGTAACGAAAATAGACAGGTATATGGTTCAGTTTTACAAAAAGAAAGAAAGAGTGAGGAAAGTGCCCAGAAACAAGAATGGCATAAAAATGAAGAGCATAGAACAATGAAATATTTCGGCATAAAGCCTTTTTCAAGGATCACATAAAAAAAAACAACACAACAACAAATCTCATACTCTGATGGCACAGGTCTCTAACGCTTCATCTTCTACAGCCTTTGCTACAACCTTTTACAAGCTGTACCTTACCTAATACGAAAGTTGGGTACAAAATTCGCCCATACAGACGTAGCAGAGCACGAAGTGAAAGCCAGCGATTGGCTTAGAAATGTTGTAAAAATGTGATCACAATGGTACCATGTGGTAAACCATCGGATACCGAAGATCCAAACAAACGCGCCCAGATGGCGCAGATGATAAAGGAGTGAGAAGACAGTATGGGGAGGGATGGACGGAGGAAGTTTGAGAGGGCAAGACTGCTGGTTAAGCATGCCTAAACAAGGCGGCTAACAAAGGCCTACTAGAGGGGGAGGATATGAGGAATGTAAGAGTTGAATAGGAAACAGCAAAATTGGACTCTTTCAACATCGGGAGCCACCAGATTCCAGAAATTATATACGCCGATGATACTGTCCTTCTATCAAATAACTCAGAAGGACTGCAAACAGTTGATTTTCTCAACCAAAAGACACAGCGAAGCTTGGAATCGTTTTTCAAACACCAACAGAACTGAAGTAATGATACAATGACAAACTGAGAAGCAAACCCAAAATTACATTGGACCACGAGGAGCTGGAAAAAAGTAATTAAATTTGAATACCCACCTTCAGTTATCACCAGCAATGGCGACTGCACAGTGAGAATCAAAAGAAGATTGCAGTTGTATCTTAGAAACTAGAGCAAATGAAGAGAATGTAGCAAAGTGGAAAACAAAGTTATATTTACTAAGAGCTTACATATCCCCAACGTCAACATACGGATGTGAAACATAGACACTTAACTAATCACTGGAAAAGAGATTAACAGCATTTGAAATGAAATGTTATAGAAGTTAGAATATCACGGACAGAAAGAAAATCAAATAAAGAGACATTGATGGGGTTAGGTGTCGCAGAAGACTGGCTAGTAAACACCATCAAAACTAGAAAGCCGAGATACTTCGGCCATGTCAAGAGACACAAAGTTTGGAGAGATTGACAATGGAGAGCATAGTGCCAGCGACAAAAGAGAAGAGACGATCTCTCTGCAATGGACTCAGGACGTCGCGGAAAGTCTGAACATGTCATTGCGAGACTGGTCAACTTGCTCGAGGGCGTATTACATTCAGTGAGGCAATGAGAGGGATAACGTTCTGGAAAGGACACGTCGCATGAAGCGGTGTACAGGGCTGTGGTCATCCTTCTCGGGGAAACCGGGCTGGCTACTGGCTCCTTTGTCGTAGGTAGGACTCGCGATAAGTCAAGGTCCTCACAGAGTCAACTAGAACCTGGTTGACTTGGATAGTTCTGGGTCACGCGAGGTTCCTCCCATAACACACGGCTGGTTTAAGGTTACCATGCTGCGGGATCACTGTACGCACAACAAAACATCACCAAGTGATTGGAATGGTTTCTAGAGTCAAGGCACTATTTCTCTCTTGCTTCAGGCACGCTGATACTCACTGCCGCATTCAACATTGGGTGGGAGATGTATCATGGTTGGTAGCACTTTCCCACCTTTCTTTTAAGAATCTCGCAAAATAATTTAAAAGTACTCATTATTTAAATCTAATTAATGCTTGAAGAGGATATTAAACATTAAATGGCAGGACAAGATCAGGAACGAGAAGGTCTCGAAAAGGGCGGGACAAGAACCTATGAACCTACAAATCATGTCTAGGAAATGGAGGTGGATTGGCCACACTCTGAGGAAACCCGACATCAGCATAGCAGGACAGGCACTGACATAAAATCCTCAAGGAAATATAAAACGAGGAAGACATAGACCTTCTTGGATAAGAGAAATCATGACAGTGCTCAAAGACAAGGGGTGCACATGGAAGGAAGCAGAGAATAATTCCAAGAACAGGGATGGCTAGAGAGCCTTTATCCGTAGCCTATGTTCTCAAGCGAGTGAAAGGCGATGACGATTATTATTTAAATCTGCAGTTCCCGATAACATGTCCTTGACGCGTAAGTGCTGCTACCTGCGTGTTAGCTATGATTCGCGAAAAAATTACTGTTATAACCTACATTAAAAACTTTGTGTCCAAAAATATTCTACTCATCGTACCCCACTTAAAAGAAACACCGTAGAAGTGACGGTTCCAGCAATGTTGACTGTGAATTTATGGTATGGGATAAAACAATTTTCTTCCGATTCTCTCATAACGTGAATCACACCCGCAGTGGGAAAAGTCACTGAAAGGCCTCATTTCTCGTCTTTCATATATTATCTATTATCGTATCATAGCAGTTGGAATGATCTTGTCTGACAATTTCTAAAGATACATTCAGTTAACACTGAGGCTGTATTGGCTGAAACAGGACTGAAACCAAGAAAACGCTCACGAGTATTGACTTCACTTGGATCTGTCTTAACAAATCTTGCAAAAAGAGTTAATTGTTTAGTATGGCATATACCTTGAGTATAGTCGGTAACTAATCAATTCATTGTGAATCCTTTCCCCAATACGATGTTTGACCGATCCACGAGAAAGCGCCGTCAGCAATAGATAAAAACGTGGTTAAAAAAAAACAATTTCAAATTATTTTAATTTTTGTCCAGCACGTCCCCCGTCCCTGTTTTTGCAGCCCCCCTCCCCCCTCATCCTCAAACGTGCATCTCCGTGCAAATACACGTGTTGCACTATCGGTAGAACCGGCCCAGGTACGGACTTAATTACAATGAATCACTAGCGACACATGCTCTAGACACCAAATACTGGATGAAGAAACAAACCCAAGAATGTTGAAGCACAAACATCATTCTGGACCCAGGGCACAAGCTTCTAGGCAGAGTCCACTACCAGCAGGAGCTCAGCAACGTTTACTCCTTGAGCCAGGCTGAAGTACCACATCACCCTGTTTACCAAGACCACCACGAGGAGGCGGGATATAATATTAGCCACGTAAAGCCTTGCCATGCAACAGAGGATATGGTGTTAGTGCCCTATGTCCTTAAACTATTAGATTACTGTGAGCTCTTTAAACGGTTTTATATACAAGAAAGAAATAATAACTACAGTCACATGGGTTTGTTCCATACCTGAGGATTCGTAGTTTTAAACTCCCTTAAATGATAACAGTAGGTATCACATCATTTCCTTACACAATATGACAGTCATGATGTGTGATAATAAAAAATATTCTTGAGTCCTGATTCCTCTTGGGTGGTCTAAGAGTTAACCAGACAGTACACAGGAGAGTGATGTGATCAGCATCACGCCAAGCCGCCTTCACTTCCTTTGTTCCAAGAGGAACATGATACCTGCTGTTATAGACTTGAACCAGCGTCCTCACCATCAGCAAGACGAATGCTCTAACCACTGTTCTACTCAGATACTTGCTTTTCCAGTTTTTGTTTTATATTCCACAAGCATAGAGTAGAATTTCAGTTATATTATTATTATTATTTAAAGTAGTCAATGTTATTTCACAGTACAGCTGGAAACTATTGCAGAGATCAAAACAGCAATACAACTCCTCAGATCATCAGAGAGGTGGCCCTTACCTCCCCCAAGTTCGGGCCCCCTTAATGACGTTCTAAAGGGGTTGGACCCACTGGTGATCGTGACTCTCGGAGGTCTGTAAGTTGCTGAAGATACAACTCGGATGTTCACGTCTGTGTAACTTACCCCAAGATCCTTGGATTCTCTTATATTAATGTTACCAAGTCCTGTATTGTCCCGTACTGCGCTTCACGTAATTATAATTGGCAAGAGTGAAGAAATTTTCTGCAGCTTCAGCGAGGAGACAAGCTGGGAACAAGAACGTCTAATGAGTGCATCGTTTTTAAGGCGCTGCGTATGAGTAATCAAACTAAAAAAAAAAAATCTGGAAACTTCTGCATCTGCTCATTTTATTTTATTTTATTTGAAAGCCATCGGTTCTTGAAACTGTCACGATTCTAGGAACTATCATCGATTCTTGGACTTGTCATAGGTTCTTGAAACTGAAAGCCATCAGCTTTTGAAACTATATTTGCTTCTACAAACCGAAAGTCTTACTGAATACCGCATCATTTCTGAGAATATCGATTGCAAATGCTATTGTAGGTCGAGGCCTTGCAATATTGATTATACATAAAACACAAAAGTGAGGCAGTTGGCAAGGCTGTATTTACTAAAACAAACACACACAAACAAACAAATAAAACAAAACAAACATAACAAAACAAAAGAAGAATTCAAATGTCGTGGCAAGGTAATTTCGCTAGCTGAATAACTAGATAATTCGTCTTCCTCAGTCTCCATGGAACTGTGAGCTGATGTTCGTTGCAGCCGATGTAGCGATTTGGAGGCACAGCATCGTATCGATCTGGAAGGATGTTATGGCAGCTAGTTTTTCAGTCTCGGAGTGCAGCTAATCAAGGCAGACTCCACCACAATTGGGATTATGGCGATCCCTGCCCCGTTTAGCCAAGCTAGACTTATTTCTGGGGTACCAACGAAGAGGTGTGGAAGGGTCTTGGTCGTCTAGGGTTCGCCATCCCTGGCGCTGGCATGTCAGCTGTAGGTCGCTGATTGCCAAAAAGGACAGCGCCTTTGCCCCCGGAGAACTAGATAAGAAGTTCTAAACAGTTTTAAAGAAATCAGTACACATACCAAATGATGCCGATACTAGATCACTTATGATCATGTCTGGTCCACGTTACTAGCAGCCACATCGGTGGCATATGAGTAGGATATAGCCAAGAAATGATGAGTTGTGTTTTGTGACGAGAAAGAAGTAATCACGGATCCAACTGATTGTGAGTCCAATAGTGAAAATTACCAAAGCATGTTATGTACAGTCAGGGAAAAAAAACTGATAACTTATAAGCAGCTCGCCACGCGATTAATGGATACAGCTATGGTCTTTTGGGCCCTTTGAAGTTGGACAACGCTGATTTATAAGAATATAAAAGGATCATGAGCGTCCGTGTCCATTTAAAACCAGCTACAACTAGCTAAGACACTTTCATCTGGCGACCAATATAAAAAAGTTACATCACACAAGCTGTCGGGAGGAACAGACAGAACTACAAAAATAAAATTGTTAAGGGCGTGCATCTTTCCCATCACAACATATGCCTGTGAGACCTGGACACTTAACAAAACAGCTGAGAAACACATAAATGCCTTTGAATGTAAATGCTACAGAAGAGTTTTTTTTTCAAATATCATGGGCATAAAAAAGAACATATATATCTATACTACAAGAACTTAATACTGAAGAAGGCTGGGTAGTAAAGAGGATTAAACAAAGAAAACTTATTTTAGACACATTAAACGTCATGATAATCTAGAGAAGACAGTCCTGAAAGGGTACATAATGGGAAAAAGAAAGAGAGGAAGACAAAGGTGAAGATGGCTGCATCAGCAGCAGGGCATCTTGCTTACAACAGAGAGGCCTATAGAAGAGCTGCTAGGGAGGCAAAGTTCCGCAAGGGACATTGAAATGATCAACTGACATCTCTCTCTCTCTCTCACACACACACACACAACATACACATCCCCTCGCTCCCCCCACCAAGTGGCCGGATACAACCAGCCAGTAGATTGCTACACTACCACGTGGCGACCCATATAAATAGGCTACACACACACTCACACAAACTAGACCAGTGAGATGAGAAGGGACTTTCGTTCTGTGGCCGGCTACGACCAGCCAATGCGCTGCCAAAATAACACCTAGTTGTCCATATAAATAGGCTATATCACTCACTCACTCACTCACTCACACACACAGAGAGAGAGAGAGAGAGAGAGAGAGAGAGACAGAGAGAAACATGGTCAACGAGGCAGGGGGCGGATTTTCTTTTCCGTAGATAAGCGTAGATATGTCCTTCCTGGTGACGTAGAAGATGGCGAAAGATTTTTAACGTTTCTGCTGACATACTTTAGTAAAAATCCTTTGCCTCGACGCATATGGTAAAGCGGGAGTTGGGCGTAAGACCAACAATCTTATCCTGAGACTCATCTAGAAGCAACTCTAATGGGGAAAAAAACAACCGTTACGGAAACTCGCATCACATTCAATAGAGCATCGAGGATACCAACTCAGAGTAGCCAAAAGAACACATTCATCAACCCCAAATATGTGAAAAAGATCAGATTCTGGAATGTAAGAACAATGGCCGCACCATCGAAAACTGCTCAGGTAATCCAAGAAATGGATAAATATCACCTAGACGTCCTGGGCATCAGTGAAATGTGATGGCCAGAAGCAGGGAAAACTTCAGCCGAAAACCGTAAGTTAATCATACATTCAGGCAGAGATGATGGGAAGTATCACGAAGGAGTAGGTATAATTATGTCAACTGTGGCAGCAAAGAGCCTTACAGAATGGGAACCAGTGAACAGTAGTATATTTAGAGCACAATTCCAAATAAGACACCGAAGAATGACAATCACACAATGCTATGCACCCACGAACGATGCAGATGACGAAATAAAAGACACTTTCTATCACCAACTACAACTCATTAACAAAGTTCCTAAACACGACATCTTAGTTGTCATCGGAGATTTTAACGCCAAGGTAGGAAAAGGTAACACCGACATCGAAAATGTTATGGGGAAAGAAAGGATTGATACTGTAAAGCAGAATGGAGAAAGATTAATTGAAACATGTCTAAAAGAGGGCATTGTCATTGGAGGCACAATATTTCCACACAAATAGATACATAAAACAATATGGATATCTCCAGATGATAGAACCAGAAATCAAGTAGATCATTTTGAATTAGAAAGCAATTCAGAACATCTCTGATAGATGTAAGAGCATACAGGGGTGCTGATGTCAACAGTGATCACATTCTGTGTATAGGGAAAATAAGACTAAAACTGAAAAGCCAACTCAAGAAAGCAATACTCAGAAAGATAAACAGTCAAAGTCTACGGGATGAAAATACTAAGAGTAATTTTAATCTGGAACTTACCAAACAGTTCGCTGCATTCAATGAGGTAGAGGAGACAGATATCGGTGACTTATGGCATTCTTACAGCACAGTTATAATTACAGCAGCTAAAACAAGTGCTGGACTGCAAACAACAAATAGAAAAGCATGAATATCAGATAACACATGGAAATCCATACATGAAAGACGGGCAGCCAAATTAGCCATGTTGAATGTAAAAACAGATCTTGAAAGAGATTTGGCAAAAGCAACAAACAAAGAATTAGACAATAAAGTAAAAAGTTCAGCTAGAAGGGAAAAAGAGAATACATGGACAATATGGCGAAAGAAGCGGAGAAGGCAGCAAAAACAGAAGACAACAAAGCGCTATATAACATACAAAAGAGGCTAACAGGTACTACTGCATCCAAAGAAAGACCAATCATTAGCAAAACTGGCACACTTTTAATAGCTTTTAATATTTCGGCTGTTATTTCATCTTCACCTGCAGTTTTGTTGTTAGCCATTCACTGCTGTTTCAATTTCATGCTGTAATTTCATCTAGGTTTACATTTAGTTGTAGGAATGGTAAATCAGTTCAAGGTCTATCAGTTCTTTTGGATGTGGTCGATTAAGTAATTCTTGGAAGTGTTCTGCCCAACTTTGCTTCTGGTCTTTACTTGATGTTAATATAAACAACATGAAACAACTATAGAGAATGTTCAATAAAGTTTGGAAAGAAAAAAAAAGTCCATTCTAAATGGTAAAAAGGAATCATTGTTAAAATACCGAAAAAAGGCAACCTTAGCGATTGCAACTGGAGAGGAGTAACCTTACTATCAGTTGTGTCAAAAGTATTTTGCAAAGTTATTCTGAAGAGAATTCAAGATATAGTGGATGCTGCAATGAGAGAAGAACAGGCAAGATTTCGAAAAGGGAGAAGCTGTCTCGACCAGATCTTTACTCTAAGAATATTACTTGAAGAACATATTGAAAAGCAAAGACCGTTAATCCTGAACTTGATAGACTATAAAAAGTGTCATCTATCTTAAAGCGACTTCTAACTATAAGGTCTTTGAGGTTTTATGCGCCGTCTGTAGGCCACCAACTGAGGTTCCCCAAAGAGTTCACGTGTATCAGGCTCGGTTTGAAGGAGATGGAGATTGCCAAACAGTATGTTCTGAGAGCCTATAGAGGCCCTTTTCCAGCCTTATATAGACGCTACAAAGACGGGGTCACATCAGTGCCAGAGAAGACCTTGACAACTTCATCAAATTTGTTAAGAAGTACAACCCTGTCATTTTTTTTTCACCTCCTATGTCTCTACAGTTTCTGCAAACTTTCTCTACATTGCCATCACTATCGGTCCTACCGGGCTTACCATTTCTGTCCACTATAAACCTACAGACTCTTATAGCTATTTCCTGTACTTTTCCTCCCATCCTGGATCGTGCAAAGACGATTCCCCAGCTTCTTAGGCTGCGACGTTTGTGTACTGAAGATGTTGATTTCCATGATCAAGCTCACAAAATACTAGATTTCTTCCGCCAACGCGACTATCCAGAACATGTTCTCTCATCGTCTTGGAACCGCGTCAGCCACATACCGTGGCAATAAGCCCTTACTTCTAAACCGCCCTGTAGCTCGGATGAGTTAAACTGGTATTCAGGCACCACATCCATAGTTTGGCGATTAAAAAATACTGTTTGGCCATCTCCATCTCCTCCAGACAGAGTCTGATACACGTGAATTCTTTGGGGAACCCCCATTAGTGGCCTACAGATGGGACAAAAAAAACCTCAGGGACCTTATAGTTAGAAATCCCCTTAAGACAGATGACACTTTTTTATGGTACCAGACGTTGCTGATGTCCTAGATGCACCATATGCCCGTTTGTTGTAGAGAGTAGCCAGGTTTCCTTCCCTAAGTCCACGTTATCAGTTCAGGAGGGTTTCACCTCCTGCACTTCACGCAATGTTATTTATGCCATTATTTGCAAACTTTGTGATATGAAGTATATGGAGGAGACTGGTTTACGCTTAGGAGATCGTTTTCGTCAACATCTTAACGACATTTTCTAAGAGGGCGTGGAACTCTGTAGCAAAGCACTTTTGCCAAAGCGACCACAGGGGAAAACAGGATATTTCTATTAGTGCGATCCGCTCCTGTTCTTCTGATGTACAATATCGTAGAGCCCTAGAACAGCGACTTATTTTCCAGGTTGGCTGTCTTCGCCCAGCTGGAATTAACAATGTTTTCAGCTTCATTTAAACTTCTTTAGACCTCCACTCATTTTCTGCTATTCATACTTTACTTTCTTCTGCAGTTCTTCATTCTTCTGTTCCACGTTATCTCCCAATCTCCCTCCCCCTTCCCACCACCATCTGCTTCTACAGCGACCTACAGGTGTTTATGGCCCCTCCTGATCTCGTTTCTTCATTCATCAGTTTCACGTTATCTCCCAGCTTCCCTCCCCTACCCCACCACCACCTGCTTCTCTCGCGGCCTACAGGTGTTTATTGCCCCTCTTATAGGAGGCCTTCGAGTGTTTTCTTTCTAGGAGGATGCCACAAAGCTAAGTTTTCATTTTCATGTTCTTTTAGTTATATGTTGTTGTGTTTGTGTATGTAATCATTGAGAAAGGCTCATGCTGAAATATTAGATGGTGTATGTTTTTCATTTAATCATTCTCATCTTACTCTCATACTTTCTGCAGTTCGTTTTTTCCTCACTCCTTCTGCCGCAAAGTAAAATGGTACCATACACCTCTATTTAACTTTATTACTAGAGCCAGTTTTAATGTAGTCGCTATCCCCTTTTATCTGATGCTGCTTTTTCTGCCTCTTTCGCCATATTGTCTTTGTATTCTCTTTTATCCCTTCTAGCTGAACTTTTTACTTTCTTGTCTATTTCTTTTTATTTTGCTTTTGCCAAATCTCTTTCATGATCTGTTTTTGCATTCAGCATGTCTAATTAACATATGTTGGTCACTTGATGAGAAGAAATGATCAGAGAATCCCAAAACAAGCTATCAAGTGGAACACAACAGGCCGAAGAAAAAAGAGGCAGACCGCGTGAAACTCTGAAGAGGACATTATTAAGAGAGGTCAAATTAACAGGCATAAAATCCTTTGATGAGGTTGAAAGACTCGCCGAAGACAGTAAAAATTGGCGAACTACTTTTCGAGCCCTATGTGACGTTTAACGGCACGGGAAGGATATAAGATACAAGATAAGATGTCTAATTTGACTGCTCGTCTTTTATGTATATACTTCCATGTTTTATCTGATACCCATGCTTTTCTATTTGGTTTTTTCTAGTCCCGCGCTTACTTTTGCTGCTGTGGTTATGGCTGTGCTGTAAGAATTCCATAACTCATCTATACCTATCTCCTCAACTTCACTGGGTGTTTTGGAATGATTGGCAAGTTCCTGATTGAAATTAATGTTAGTATTTTCTTCTTGTAGGCTGTGGCTGTTTATCTTTCTGTGTACTGATTTCTTGTGTTGACTTTTCAATTTTAGTTTTTTTTCCCTATGCACAGGTTGTGATCACTGTTGACATCTGCACCCCTATAAGCCCTTACATCCATGAGAGATGTTCTGTATTGCTTTCTAATACAAAAATGATCTATCTGGTTTCTAGCTCTTCCTTTATACATTACTACATTTCTGCGCCCTCCAGGCATATGCTGATCAAATTGATTAATTTATAGGTACCTCAAATTCTTTCATAATTTTCCATAAGTTGCTCCTATCTATGATGTCATAAGCTTTTTTTTTTTAAAGTCAGTGAATATATTGTGTACTTCTTTTCCATATCCCCAGTACTTTTCTGCTCTTAGATAAGATAATATTTGGTCTACAGTTGATCTATCCTTCATGAAATCTGTTTCTCCCAGTATGCTGTAGCATACATCTGTGTAACTAATAGTGATAAACTATAAAAGCAAAACGTCTTAATATAGGTCGCAAAAATAGAGATAACGAAGCCCGAAAACAAATAGACGCCTCGTTAAAAGCCTAACAGTTTATTGCCAGTGGCGTTATATGCCATTATACCTGGCCATAACAAGATAAATACATACATATATATGTTATTGCTGGGGCGAAGACAATGTCCGATTAGGCAATCTGTGACCCATAAGTAAATATGCCAGCGTCAGGGTTAGTAAGTCATAGCTGACCAAGACCCTGTCCCACCTCTTCATGGTACCCCCAGTAACAGGCATAGTCTGGCTAACGGGACACGGATCGTCATAGTCCCCATGGTGGTGGGGTCTATTAAAGAAGATTGCACACCCCCTGCTTCTTAGCTGCGCTCCGGGACTGAGAAAAATAGCTGCCATAACCCGCTCCCACTCCGATACGATGCTGTGTCTCAACATTTTCACAGCGTCGGCTGCAAAGAGCACCAGCTCGAAGTTACAAGATGATGATGATGAAGAAGAAGAAGAAGAAGAAGAAGAAGAAGAAAACGTATTAATTACAATATCTAATGACAGGAAACAATTTAAAATGACATAACGGGCCTAATGGAAACCTGCACTCGTCGCCACCTCTTAAGGCCAACATTCCTTGTGTTGAACTATTACACTTGACATATCAGCATACATTTTTATCTTATCGGGGGGTGTAACTTCCAAGAATGGATCCAATACTGAAACTGTTCTTGAATTTCGTTATTTCTTGTTTTATTTATTTTGTTTTGGTCGTATCACGAGGTGCTGTATTGCCAAGCGTTGAGTTTTTGCTATGTCATAATGTGCAGTCCTCCAAAGAGCAGTAAAGCTTGGATCTGATCGTATGACTCTCTATCTATTGGTGAATGAAATTGTGAACATTAACACCTTATCCTCCAAGAGCCACTGTGGTACTATAGGCCATCTTTACCTATAGCTTCATTATCTCTAATCAGATCTTTTAATTCTCTTTTTAATATGCCTTGGTCAACTCATTTCTTTACTGATTTCACTTGGTTTATTCTTTCACACATTTTCTGTTTTCTACTGGTTGTTAGATTATTCTCTCACAAGCTTTCTATTTTCTGTTGTTAGATTATTCTGCCACAATCGTTTTTTTCCACTGTTTGTTAGATTATCCTTTCATAGGCTTTCTATTTTCTAGTGTTTCTTTGATTATTCTTTTAAACGCTTTGTATTTACTAGTAATTGCTAGATGATTCATGTATAAGCTCTTTGTTTCTGACGCTTGTAGGTGGTCCCTATTTCCTTCTCTTTGACACAGTCTAAAAAGTTTTGATTTGTCTTTCCCTGCTTATTGTAGTTACATGAGCTTTGTTTTGAAAATTCTCTTCATTAACTTCCCAGGTGGTCTGGGTGACCTGGGCATCTTTCTCTGAAACTGAGTATTATTTGCATGGGAATATGTTTGTTGACTGATTTGTATCTCAGACATCAGGGCGTATATTTAGCCTAAGATGCTCCTTGCCTGTCTTTTGAGACTTACTAACCCGAATATGTATCTTTGTTTCTCTGCTGCTTTTGTTTTGCTGGCAAGGATATCAAGAAGGAAGGAGCTAGGCGGGAAGCTGGATGTGGCAGCAATACTAAAGATTTATTAAAGGAACCAGAAAGATGGTCAGTCACATAGAACGGGGTGTTATCCGCCGCTGTACGCTGAGTGAGATACACGAAAGAGATCTCAGCACCAATGGACGTATCTGGAGAATAAAGCTGATGGTCCTGTTCAACTGTGCATTCATTATTTTCATTTAATATGGGTTGCAGATTAATATATTGTTTTTTTATATGATAATAGTATTTTGTCTTGTTTCCATTTTTTTCTTTATTATTATACGTACCTTCTATTATAGTTATTACAAGTCTTTGTCTACTCTCCATTTTTTTTTTTAGTTTACCAGCACAACTGCATTGAAAAGATCTCATTTTTCCTAACTTCTCTGGTTTAATGGTACACCACTTGAAAACTCAAGGTAAAAGAAGTAAATGGATCGTAGAGAGAAAAACAGAAGTGACTAATGCAGGAAAAAGAAGAAAATGGGCATGATTAGAAATAACAGTACCACACATCAGTCACACCTGTAGATATGACATCTTCTGATGATGATGATGATGATATGACCGCAGTCTTACTTCTATTTTAAAGTTCCCTTATGTTACTTTGTGCTAAAATAACGTGAATGTATGGTAGTGCTATATGAATTTGTTTTTCCGATAAAAAAAAATATGAACTTTGAAATGTACTTTGCAATTTGGTATTATGACGCACATTTGCACACAGAGTGGTTTTCCGAGAACATATCTGCACACGAGTTGAAAATTTTGCATATAAACCGCAAGGCCTTATTGGGAACATTGCATATCAGTCATAAGTAGACTGTGACGAGTGTAACAAGTGATGCCAAACATCATGTTTTGCTAGTATCTACAGCTAGCACACTATAGAATTTAAAAATGCAGTCTTTGGAATTCTGAATTCTGATAGTAAGGCGCAATACTGGGTAATTATGCTATGTAACGGACGCCATTGTTGATTTTGGGTGGAAAACTTCATCCTTTTATGGTCAAGTTTAGCTTTGATGAATTATTGAAATGAATGAATCTTTAACGAGTGAAATATGCATCATTAGGATGTGTTTGTAATGAAACAGCATGAATTTTCATTTCGGAGAATGTAAAAAAAGGAAGTAGTTTAATGATTTTGTCTGTACTTTATTGTCCAAACAACGTTTATATTTATGTCTAATTATTTTTCTAATGGCAATAGAATACATAATGTACAGAATGTTGCAAATCCATGTTCATCGTGGCTTACAAATTCAAAAGAGTTTGCCCTTGTTCCACTTTCATTATCAACACATGTTCTTTCTCTGACGCTGGTCCTGGGGAGCGGCCTCATTACATTCAGGGCATGCCATACATGCTCGTCCTTTGAAATCAGGAATGTTCTTTAGTGTCTTCAGTGAGATGATTCCAACGTTGCGTTGGTTGTGTAGTTCACGTGATCTAGCACTTAGTCGGGATTTGCTGTCCATTACCCGTGGCTACATGTAACGCGGTGAGTCGTATTTCTACTTAAGAGCTGGCTGTGAGTGCCACCCTACTGGGGGCATTTGCGGAGATGTACGAGTTAATCGTGCAGGGATCACTTTCCGTCACTGTGCATGGACATGACGTGGGGCGGTTCTTGTTCATTCTAGGAGATGTCGCTGACACAGTCGGCGAAACAATAATGGGATAATCTCGTTTGCTGTGATGCCGAAACCGTACTGAACAGAACAGAACACAACAGACCGGAACACAACAGATCAGAACACAACAGATCAGAACACAACAGATCAGAATACAACAGACCGGAACACAACAGATCAGAATACAACAGAACACAACAGACCAGAAAAGCAGTGAGTTGTGTGTGATGCGTCTTTGGAGGAAATTACTTTGCGACTGTTCCTCGAGATGTTGTTTGATGGACTTGTATAAGTCCGGTTTGTTCATTTTGACGAGCTCCTCCGATTTGGCTCCTGCTGCTAGCTGGTCACCCTTATCGTTACATCGACTCTGGCATGACCCGGACATTATATCCTTGAGATGTTTTTTTTTTTTTTTGGTGCGATTTATCAATTATTTCTAGCCATTCACATGGACTAGACGGACTAGATAGACTAGATGGATTAGATGGACTAGGCAGACTATTAAATGGACTAGACGGGCTAAATGTACTAGATGGACGTGGTTTTCATCTGCCTCGGTATCACTATCAGATTATAAAGTATCCAAAATTACGTATAAACTTGCCATCGATTTCTGTGAATCAGAAACTTTAAGAGGTTTTACAGTTAAAAAGAAAAAAAAAATGATCACAACGAAACTGAAACTGAAAGCGAACTTCTTTACAAGAAAAAGAAACCTGGATTAGACACAATTTGCGCATTTATAAAGTGTGGGTATGTTCCTACAGCTTGTCTTACTTTACATGGCTTTTGGTAGTTTACACACAATAACTGGTGTATAAGTATACAACAGTACACAAGGCACTGCAGTAAAGCTGTGATACCAAAATGTATAAACTAGGAATAAAGTAGGAGCAGCTTTATTACTTAACGAGTACAACGATGTGACGTTCTTCCAAGACTGAAGCTAAGTTTTCCATAGATTGCAATTTTTCATTAATGTTTTTCATTGTTTTTTTTTTAAACATAAGATTCATGTGAATCTATACTTTGTCTCTTCTCTCTGATTCTTCGTCCTGTTTGTGAGTATATGATGAAGGCTCACGCCGAAATGTCACATCGTTGTAAACGTCAAGTAATAAACCTGTTCATATTTTATTCCTAGTTTATACATTTTGGTAATTTAAAGTTTATTTATTTATCTATTCGAGGAGACGAACTCAAATGAAGTCAATAAGTGTTCCATAAACGATACAGTGTTTTTTTTAAATATTGGTTGTAGAATTGTCATTCACTGCTCCATCACCTGCGAGCTTGGGGCGTTTGGACTTCAGCTTCTAGTGCTGCACTGTTTCGGATTACTGATTCAAATATTTGCCTTTTATTTCTGGAATTTTACAAGTTTTAGCAAAACAAAGTACAAAGGAAATATGTGTCCATAGATTAATTAGTAAAAAGGCCCTGTAATTATTATTATTATTATTGTAAAAATCATATATAAATTTTAAACATTTGAATTGATTGGGAGCATCAAGGATGGCAGAAAATGAAGAAGTATGATCACCAACGCTGTCTAAAACAAATTATCATAGTTCCAACTGAATGTGCAGGCAATAATAAGTCAATAAGTGTCAGCCGCGGAGAGCTGCGCCGAGCTGAGCTGCACAGCGCGGGCGGCTGCTTTTGCGTGGGCCGACCGTTCTTTTGGCGAAAAAGCGCTCTCGAGTTCCGTGCGTGGGGAGACAGGCTTTCGCTCCCTTCCCGGACGGCGAGAGTTAAGGTGTTTCGATGCAGAAGCAAGTGGTTTGTCCGTCGAGCGAAGCATGTAAACGGCTAGCCAGCCAGGTTCGTGCTAACGATGTAGTACGGTTTTGTCGACCGATGGTCTCGAAATTGGCCCATCTCTCGCAAAGAGTATCGGGTCTGCAGTATGTAACGTGTGTTGTTTGTGGGTGGCCAAGGCTTTCTTCTCCGCTCGTTAGAGCAGAGAGAGCCGCCCCCGCCGGTTAAAGGAAATGAAACGCCGCCGGGATCGAAAGGGATCCGCTCTGAGCAGAGCGCTGTCTCCCTTGCCCCGCGTCGGTCTGTCGGCAGATATTCGACAAAGGTTCTGTGAAGAAAGCTATCTGGTTGATCCTGCCAGTAGTCATATGCTTGTCTCCGCTGTTGGCGAGATTTTTCAGCTGCCGTGCGTGGAGCGGTGCTCCTCCCGGCCAATGAAGAAAGGTGCAAATGAGGTTGCCGCGCAGCATCACTGCGGAAAAGGTGGTAGAAAGGATAAAGCGAAGCAAACAGTCAAATCACGACACCTCTGGTCTGGAGGTCGGCCACGTCCTGAGTGCAGTCATATCGGGTGAAATGCATGAACCGGCTTGTCCCAGAGGTTAAGACACTGCTGGCGAGACTCTTCAAATGCCGCGCGTGGAGTGAAGCTCCTCCCGGTCAAGGAAGAAATGCGGAAAAGAAATAAAGGTTGCGGTGCGGCGCCGATGGAAAAAGGTGGTGGAAAGTGAAGTTAACTGATATGTCCAGTAGTATCGCTACGAGAGCTATACCACGGCACCTCTGCTCTAGAGGCCGGCCACGTCCGAAATACACCTACACTGGTGAAATATGCCTAAACCGGCACACACCAGGGGTGGAACTTGATGGCTAGACATGTCATGCCACCTCCGCTCTAGAGGTCGGTCACGCCTGATATACACCCATACTGGTGAATTTTGCCTAAACCGGCTCATACCAGGGGTGAATCTTGAAGGCTATGCATGTCACAGTAACTCTGCTCTAGAGGTCAGTCTTGTCCCAAACACGCCCATACTGGGATAATGCCTAAACCAGCTCAACCCAGGGGTAGAAGTCACTAGTGGCGAGGATTCGTCCTACTGGACAAAAGCTCCATCCTGGTCACAACTAGGAAGGGTAGCGGCCACGACCGCAAAATGCTGAAGTCGGAGACACTGGACCAGGGAAGTCTAGATAGGCAACCACCTGTCACCCGGCGGGGATGTTTGCGTATCATAATCACGCTGAGGTTTTCCGGTGAGAAAGTCCAACTCTGAACTGGATGGGCAACCACCTCTCACCCGGCGGTGATACACGGGTATCTCAAAACACATCGAGGTTTTCCGGTGAGAAGGTCCAACTCTGGCCTGGGTGGGCTACCGCCTCTCACCCAGCGGGGATGCACTGATATCCTAAACACGCCGAGGTCTTCCGGTGAGAAAGTCCAACCTAGACTAAACTGGTGCAATGAAAACCACAGTGTCACGCAATCCCGCTTCAAAGACCCACCAAGAATATAGGCTAAAGCCCTGTGATACTCTGAACCCCTTGTGGTCCTCTCGTGGATCTCGTGTGGTCTTTTCGGGGACCCACAGGGGACCACCGGACCTAATGAGTACCACAAGCGTAAATTCAGTAGGATCACAGTGCGGTTTTGGTGGTAGAAGCGAACGATGAAGAAGAAGAAGAAGAAGAAGAAGAAGTCAATAAGTTCCCAAAGTATGGCATGTACTTTTTTTTTTGGGGGGGGGGGGGCGCAAACAAATGGATGACTTAGATGCGTCCTGCCACTCGAGTCGTAAATACGATTATGTCCCTTGAACTCCATGAAGTCTAACATTACTGGCATAAGCCATTAGCACCGTAATATCTCAAATGGCGTTTATGCGAACCAACGAAATAAATATTCCCTATCTTCAACTTTCGGTTTTGTATGCTCTGTTCTCTAAACAGGGAGCTGGGTTGTCTCCGGGAATCCTACTGCCAGCAGGATGAAATAGATAAATAATTACGATGTTACAAATGAGGAAATAACATTAAATTTAAAGAAGGTGGTTTCATTCTTTTAGCCTTTTAAGAAAACAGAAAGTCTACTTGTTTATATATTAATTAATTCACTATAAGACACGCCGATATACTTTGACCGTCATATCTTTACTAATTTATACGGTCCTTGGTATTTCAGATCAGACCGATTGTCATTTTTTTCTACCTGTCAGTTTAATTACATTATTTATATCTGTCTATTTTTCTATTTCTTTTTCTCCTCTCGAGTTTTTAAGTGATTTCAAGTGATCTAACCTCTGTCTTCTCAGAACATGCAAGAAGAGCTGTCTTTTGTTTATGGATTTCAGGTAGCCCGCTATGTTTTGTACCCGCTCTCCGAGAACGTTTTCACTTATTTTATTATTTTATGGCACCCCACTGTATCACATTATGTTTTTGAAATATAAAAAATTAGTTCTGAAATATAGTTTCGTCAAAAATCACATTTTTGCTATTTCCAATTTCCCTCCTCTCCCCCCATCTCTCATACACACATACAGAGAAACATTCGAGTCCTTAATTGCAAGCCTCAAGTCACTTCCAACCAGGTCCTATGAGAGAGGGGTCGGACTGGTTCATTTTTCTAGCCCCCGAAGGTTCTCTCTATTTTAAGGGTGGACCCAGAGAGCTTCGGGGGGGGGGGGGCATACAGTGGATGAAAAAAAATAATAAAAGAGGGAGATTTTGCGAAAGCTTACATAGTTTCTCTCAGAGGCCTTGCTTAAGGTATCAAGTCCTTGCTAACAGCTTCAGGTATCAAGTCCTTGCTAACAGCTTCAGGTATCAAATCCTTGCAAGCAGCTTCATGTAGCAAGTCCTTGCTCAACAGCTTCCGATATCAAGTCCTTGCTAACAGCTTCATGTATCAAGTCCTTGCTAACAGCTTCAGGTATTAAGTCCTTGTAAACAGTTCAAGCCGAGTCTTGAGTCAAGTGTCAAGTCTTGGAGTCGAAAATAACATGGCTGTTGGTTCCAGCCATCAGACCCGCAGTAATTTGGTATTATAGTAAACATAACGGGTTGTTAGTTGTGAAAGGTAAGAGGTTAAGTAAAATAAGTACAAACAACACTACATTTACTTTACTCTTAACTTTATCAAGTATCTCAGCAGTCATTTACTAATTTTTTTTTCGAAGATAAACATTAATAAAACTCTTCCAGGAATACAGTACACGAATCCATTAGACTTGTGGTTAGTTTCGGCGTTTCTCCATTGTCAGTTTCTTCTGTTTGCAAGGACAAGCGCATGTGGGTATCCCTCCTATATTTTGAAAGCTGTTTCACAAATCCAGGCTTAAATTATTACCATGAACATGAAAGAGTCTCTATGAGACGTTTGTGGACATGGTTCACATTTTTCACAGGTTTTCTATGGACACGGAAGTAATGTGTCCAGGGCTAGTGATATAAATCGTTCAGTTCATTGGCATGTGTCTACTTCCTGCACATTTCTTACCATTGCTGTGTCTATAGTAAACATATCATTATCATATAATGACCAGATGTGCAAGGCAAAACCCAACAGACAGTAGATTCCAGTTAGATATGTTCGATAACACACAAGCCAATGGAATTATTTTAAACATGCGTTGTCTTACTAATACCGCTCTGTAGGGGAAAAATACATTCAACGGGTCGAGTGGCTAAAACATTGCCAAGTCATAATTCGAGTAGAATTTAAGTCGTTATTCTTCATCTTCAAGTTGTAAGTCGAGTCTACATGTGTGCGTGTGTATGTGACTTCGTGGCATGTGTATATTTCAGAGACGAAGTATTATATTATTAGTATATTTTAACAATATCTCATTAATTATGCTTTCTACTATCATCATCATCATCATCATGTGTCGTGCCGACTGGCGTTGGCTATTATGCCTCTCCAGAGCACATGATCCTTCATGCAGGCCATCAGCTCATTTGGTGATCTCCTCTCATACCATCCTGTCAGACTGTCCAATATCATTTCTCCTGATCTTAACCTGGCTCTTATTCCCTCTGTTTTTCCTGTTGTTATATTTTCTATGCCCCCTCTTCTCATTGAATATCCTGTGAAAATACATTGTCTCTCTCTCTTATTTTCGTCACAAGATTTTTTCTATCTCCGACTCTTCTCAAACATTCTCCATTAGTTATTTTTGCTATCCAGGGAAGTCGCAACATTCTTTTAATAAACCACATTTCTGGTGCTTCGAATGATTTTTGTGCAGACCTGTCTATTTTCCATGATTCACTTCCGTATAACAAGATAGGTTCAATGTAGCATTTTATGACTCATTTTCTAACATTCATTGATAAGGATGTGTTGGTTAATATGTTTCTCATTCTCTGAAATGCAGTCTTTGCTTGGCCTATTCTGTTCTTAATTTCTGTTTTGCATGTCCCATCTGACGTTATTACTGCTCCAAGGTATTTGAATTTCTGCACCTGATTTAGAATAGTTCCATTTAATTTTATTCTGCATGTTGGTGGATTCTGTTTCTTATATATAACCACAGTCTATGTTTTTTTATGTTCAAAGCAAGGCCTTTCTGTTCACTTTCTTTGACGACTTTATCCAAGAGATTTTGCAGGTTTTGTTGGTTCTCAGCTATCAGTACTGTGTCGTCAGCATATCGAAGGTTGTTAATATTGTATCCTCCTACTTATATACCTAGTTCTATAATGATCATTTTTAGTGTATTTTAGTTCTACGGAGAAAAACGATCTGGAGATAGTACACACCCCTGTCGCACTCTTTGTTTTATTTGTTGATATTTTCCAGTTTTATTTTCAACTCGAATCGCAGCTTCATGCTGCCAGTATAGATGTTTTATAATCCTCAGGTATTTGCCATCAATGTTTATGTCTTCAAGCATTTTAATAATCTCATCATGTTTCACCTTGTCAAATGCCTTGGTGTAATCAATGAAGCATAAGTAGAGATCTTTCTGTACTTCTAAAGCTCTTTCTGTTAGTGTTCTTAAATTAAAGCATAAATGGCATAGTGTTTTCCCTTTCCTTCAATAAATCCGAACTGTTCATCTGCTATTTCCATTTTTATCTTTTTCCTTGTTCTTCTCATAATGATTCTCAGAATCCTTATGTGACATGAAGGCTGATAGTCCGGTGGTCATCACATTCCTTTGCACTTGGTTTCTTTGATAGTGCTATAAACGTGGATTTAAGCAAGTCACTGGGCATATAACCACTGTTGTAAATGTCATTCAGTAACTTTGTTATTATTTTCATTCCCATCTCCTCTAGCGCATCTATTTCTTCTACTGTCATATTATCAGGCCCAGTCGAATTTCCTTTCTTCGTGTGTTTGGTGGCACCTATATTTTCACCTTCAAGTATTGGTAGTCCATCACAATTTTCAGTATTTGGTGTTAATTCTGGTCTTCCTCCACCATATAGCTCACCGATGTACTCTGTCCACCTGTCCACAATGTCTTTTCCCATTAACATTTTACCTTCTTTTGATTTCAGCATACTGTGGCATATTTTGTCTTCTTCCCTGTGAGTTCACTATGGGAGTCCTCTATTTGTCTGCAATGTTCATTTAACCACACTTCCTTCGCTTCTCTGCATTTGTGTCTTATTTCTTTATTTATTCTGCTATATTTTCTGGTTATTTTTACTCCTCCTTCTCTTTTCCAGCAGTCCCAAGATGTTTATCACCAATTTATTCTTGGGAGCTTGTGTTTTCAGTGGTATTATCTCATTAATAGTTTAGTGGATAGAATCTCTTAACATTGCCCATTGTTCATCTATACTATTTATCTTTGCTATTGCATTGTATCTATTTGTTATAATAACTCTGTATTGTTCTCGCAGTTCTTGGTCATTTTTAAGGAGTTCTATATTCATTTTGATGTTTCTCACTTTTCTGCATGTTTTCTTTAGCTTTATTCTAATTTTCCCACACAGTGGGTCGTGGTCACTATTGCAGTTATCTCCTGACATGGTTTTTGTTGTCAATAATGCATTCCGGAATCGTTTGTTGATTAATACGTAGTCTATCTGGTTAAAGGTCTTTTTTGTCTGGGCTGCACCAGGTTGCCAGTCTTCGAGGATGTTGCTTAAACCAGGTGTTTCCTATAACTATGCTTTGTATTGTTGCCCATTCAGTTAATGTCCTACCTCTATCACTCCTCTCCCCTAGTCCGTAATCACCAACAATGTCTGAAGTTCTCCCTTTACCAACTTTGGCATTAAAATCTCCCATCACTATAGTAATTTTATATGACTGTGTGTTTCAGGGCTGTCACTATGTCATTATAAAATAGCTGTATATCTACTTCAGAGCTATCAACTGTTGGAGCGTACACTTGTATAATATTTATGTTTATTGGTCGTCCTTTAAGTTAGTCTCGTAAGACTCGGTCCGAGATGTTCCTACAATTGTCCTTGCTGTTTGCTCATAAAATATTATACCTACTCCTCGTTCATGTTTCTCACCTCCTAAATATATTATTGTATATTTATCAGAGTTTACCTTCCCTGCACCTGTCCATCTAACGTCACTCTTTCCTAGTATGTTGATCTTTATCCTTTCCATTTCCTTTTTTTACATTTTCTAATTTTCCAGCCTGGAATAGAGTTCTAACAATCTATGTTGCTATTTTGAACTTTTTCTTTTGCCACCAGTACCTTGATGACGATCTGGCCTCACCTGTTCCAGAGGAACATCCATAAACGTCGTTCATGACAAATATATTACTTTGAATAAGCATAATTGTTACTGGGAGCTACAACAGTGGTTTCCCGTTGCTTTCTGTCGGTTTGTGTACGGACTCTCCGCTAGCCTTTGGACTCCGTGTCCTACCCGCAAGGCAGAGGGAGCGAGAGGTTTTAAGGCGCCTCTTACCCGCCTGGTATTCCCTGCACTGAGCACATGAGGCACTTTATAGGAGTAGTAGAGCCACCTACCACCAACCTCCGCGCCTGCTTATTTGGGTAAACCCTTATTCACAGGGATCCTCCATATCTGGAGGACGTTCACCTGTGACGCGCTGGGTTGGGGATGGTCGCTCCAGCTTTACTCTGCACAAATGAAAACAAATGTCAGCTCACTTAATTTTTTTTTCTTAATCATATAAACGTAACCATTTCAATTTTCACAGAACAGCATATTTAAAAAAAAAATTAACGTGCCAAAAGAACTTTGACTGAAACCTCGGAATGGCTTACCACAGAGGAGGATATCGTGGCCAGCGAGGGAACCAGAACAGAGGCCAAAATCAACGCCAAAATTCCAAGGTAAATTTTGAAATAATTCCTTCTGAGAAGTATTCAGCGTGTGAGTTACATAATATATTTTTCCCTTGACGCTGGCCTAGACCTGAGACATTTTGACAGCTCGTAATATTTCTGATTGGTTCACGGGTTTTATCTACATTTTCCCAAGATGCAATATCCTGTCAATCTCACTTACCCCCCTCCCCGAGACCCAGCATGAGCTTTTGGATTGGTCATAGAGGAGATATTTAAAAATATAATTTCCCGTGGTATTATTTTCATGGTCCTCGTTGAGTGTGTTATTTGTTTATTCATTTTATTGGTTTCAGTTACCAGATCAGATGTGCTTTTTATTTTATATCAAACACAAGGGTGTTAGCGTGATGCAATGAAGTAGAATACATTTGTTTATCAAATGCGTCAGTGGCCATTTACTTATTTTTGTGTATTAAACAATAAAAAAAAATCTATTAGGTAAACAGAGCATAGGTCAATTGTGATGGTGATATCGCAGCAAAGACATAACAGTAACCATCTTTAGCCATCTCTAAAACTGATCAGGCCACTCGGTTTCGATTTCCACTCACCGCAGTGAGGGTCAAATCGTGGCTCGCTAAAAACTTCCAGGGTTCACCCAGCCTCAAAAAAAAAAAAAATTGGTTCCGGGGTTAAGGCTCTGGGAAGGAAGAAGAATGACTCAGCTGGCTACGGAGTTCGTGCTGATGGCGACACTAGTCGGCAGTTTCCGGTCAACGGCTGGCTAGGCAGCAGAACACTTATGGTTTGACCGTGTGCAATGACGCTGGTTCACATCTCATATCTTTCCTTGAACCTTTAGTCATCTCTTAAGCTTCACATGCCTCCCCATGAAAAAAAATGATGCGTCTTAAAAATGGTACCAGTGAACCAGTTTGTCCATAGGACATCATTCAGAAAGATCAGTGCTCACCGTACACTAAATAGCTTTGACTATAGTGATGAAATCAAAGGAGCTACATAAAACTGTTTGACTGAAGCAGCAAGTGCTAAATAATGACTGACGGGATGTACAAAAACTATAGCATCAGAACGGATAGCGACTAAACTTAACACTTAGTATCTTATTTTAACTCTTCCCCTGCCGCACAGACTTTACGACTGCTTCCGGTCTACGCGTGCCACCCGTACAGCCATTTACGGCTCTGTGTTTTGTTTCATTGACAAAGTTTTATTAAGATTTTGAATTTTCGTTACGTCAATCATCCGTCCTAACTGGCGACAGATTACCACTTAAATTTCAACATAATTGTCCTAAACCAGAAATGTTTAACAGAAATATCAACATATTTTTCTGATGCCAGCAACATCCAAGGAGATCTGTGGCTTTCTTTCGCAAACAGCAAAAACATACAAAAATGTTGCTTGTTAGAGTAGGGGAGGGGGAGGAGTAAAAATTGGTCTTCTTCAGAACTACAGAGAAGAAGCAGAGATTTTTGCTGGAAAATCACCACTATCACCATCACCACCACTACCACTGCCAATATCATGTACCCTACGATAGGCAGCAAGAGGAAATTAATTTAATTCTGGAGAACTTCAGCTGTATAAAACCCCACTTCTGCATAATAAAAGAAGACAGAACTTAAATTATGGCATATCATTTGCTCTGTTTCACTGAGTTCATTTATTATTATTATTATTATTTTAGGCACCCTTCTATGAGCCTTACTTGACGGAATATGAAGTCAGAGAAAGGTTAAAAAAAGATTTGGTAGAGGTGAGTACAAAATGGGGAAAAAGTGTTGCAGTAACAATTTACATTTTTTACTAATGGTAGTTTCATAATAAATGTTTGTATGTGCGTGTAAGGCGGGTGTAGGCAAATACAGGGTGTTTCATAAGTAACCGTGCATTAAACCAGTATCGATTCCGGTATCGTAGTGATATCTTAATGTCTGCCTTGCGGTATCCGGCCACATCTACCTGGCGCAGTCATTAATTAAGAGCCACTTGCCACACCACCTCTGGAATCGATACTGGATTAGTGCACAGTTATTTTCCGAACGCACTATAGTTGCTGTGTTAGTGACGGGACACTATTGTCAGATCTAACCAGTAAAGTCTGACCAAGACCTTGACTTTCTTCTTGTTTCTGAGTATAATTCGACACATTGTTTGGAAACTGACAAAGAGGCAGAACTCAATAAGATGAACGAATTAGTAAGATCCATTCTTTGCAGTTAGAAAAGACATATTACCAATGTGTCTTTTCTTGTCTGTCTTTTTTTCCCTTGAAATTCTTTAACTCTTCCCATGCCACAGGAAGAAACGCGGACGTTCCAGCCGTGCCAGAGTAAAAGCGCGGGTCTTGACATGTATAATGCTATATTAGTGAAAATGAATGAAACAAAGTATTTCCACGTTAAAAATGTACTTATTATGCTTCAAAATAACTAAATGTATGAATATTTCATAAATGTAGAGTTTTTATTAGGAAAAAGAAGTGGTGTAATGATTTTAGCCAATAATTATGTCCTACTTACCATCGGTTAGGTCTAGATGTACACTATTTACCATCTGCGATGTCTATATCTACTTGTAGATCTATAGGTCTCGTCTTGTGACGATATGTGGCATGCTCACTAAAATAATGTCTGAAATAACATTCTAACTACTTATCCAGTCTATCTATTATGCCTAGATCTACTTGGGTTACATTCAAGAACAGTGGTCTGGTCTCAGTTCATGTCCATATCCTTATCTACATCACTAAAAACTGAAATTCGTATTTAAAAAGAAGACATTAATAAACCAGTGATCATGAAGGCTGAATAATTTTACGGTGAGATATTTAGCACAACCTGATGGGCTTGACTTGCCACATTGACTGTTTACACGCGAGTGGGGTGTATCAGGTAAATGTGTAACCAAAAATCTAGTTCCGCCACAAAGCAGTTAAAAAAAATATTTTTGAGAGTTAGTTTTACATACTAGATAGCATTTAATAAATAAATTTCATTATCATGCCAGAGTTCTCATGTTGCTTAACATTTCATTAGCAAATACATTGGATATTAATACTTGTGGGGGGAAAAACAATTTATACTGAAAATATTGGTACAGAAATTTGAATATATGCACAAAAGAATGATACACCGACTGCAGTTTATAAGAAGAAATTTGAAGAGTTCTTTCAATTATTTTCTAGAGTAGTGAGAAATACCTGAACAAAAAAAAAACAAAAACAAAAAAAAACGTCATCTAAAACAGGAATTTAATTAAAATAATTTGAACCACATGAGATGAGAAGTGTCAGACTTAAAATATTTTCATGTAAGTAAAAAAAACAGACTGGAAGACACAAATAAAGTGGCACCTAGACCAGCTGGCACTTGAGTAGTGAAATGGTTAATCTCTTATGGCAAAGGTTGGTGGTAGGAATCAGAAAGGGAGGAGGCACCCTAGTCATACAGCTGTAGAAATTGGTACCTGGCTTCTTCTAGAGCTTGGGAAGGACATACAGCCAGGTGTAATGCTCACCACATCACCCTTTCATGTGTGGACAGGTCAAGGAAAATATGTACAACTAGCACCATATCCTGTAGATGTCTCAATGGAATAGCAGGGTTAATTTACTTGTACTGTCTATCTAGATCAATACAGTGAGGTAAGTGAGCATTGAAGTACAGAGTACAGAGCTAGGTGTGTGTAGCTTTTCCCATACAGACACATAAACTTCTGGTGGATGCAATATATATATATATATATAATACATATATTTGTTCATACATATATAAACATTACAGAATATTTCAGATAGTACTTCATTATAGGCATAACTTGGTCACCACCCAGTGGAACTTACTCGGAAGCTTGGATCAACATCCCACCTGGTAGATGCTGACCTACTGCTTCTGTAAGTTCCAGGGCCATAAAATAGGCCACAACAGACTGCCATTCATCTTTAGTCATACTCATCACCTTCCTGACAATAGCAGCAGATAAATTTGTTCTATTATTATTCGGATGATAAAATGGACAGAACTCTTCAAAAATGTGTAGAAGCTATGAGTGCTTTACATCAGTCATGAGAAAAATCTGTTTATTCTTGCAATAGATAAAACAAGCTTAAATACATACTATCACGTTATTCGTATTCATGGAATATAGTTCTATGGATATTGATGTCTTCTCATTACAGGGCACCATTAAAGTCATCAGTGACTACACAGCCTTTGTGGTCCCTGCAGTAAGTGTGAGCATTCTTTCTTTGATATATTTTTATCATGAAGTCATGTATAACATTAACAAAGAGTTTAACTTTGAGTTTTGGAGCTGGAGACAATTTTGGATTGAGTCAGAGGCTGGGTTAACAGAAATGAAGTAAAAATTTGGCATTATAAAGCAGGAAACTGAGCTAGAGTTGAGGGTTTAGAGTATTGACTCTGTAGCCCTGGTTTTGACCATATCCCATGGTAGTATACTATAAAGTAATGGTGCTCTTCAATAAGTCAGTCAGTCATTTGCATGTCCCTTGCGGAACTTTGCCTTCCTAACAGCTCTCCTATAGGCCTCTCGGTTGTAAGCAAGATGCCCTGCTGTTGATGCATCCATCTGCAGATTATCAACGATGTCTTGCAGCCATCTTCACCATGGTCTTCCTCTCTTTTTTCTTCTTATTATGTAACCTTCTAAGTCTTCTGTAAATTCTCATGATGTTTAATGTGCCCAAAATATTTAAGTTTTCTCTGTTTAATCCTCTTTATTAGCTAACAGTCTTCAGTATTAAGTTCTTGTAGTATGGATATATTTGTTCTTTTTTGTGTCCATGATATTTGAAGAACTCTTCTGTAGCATTTAAAAGGGATGGCAGCTGCAGTAAAACTGGTTTAAATAAATAAGGTAGACAGAGGTGTATGGTGCAGTTTTACAAAGTGAGGGAGGGAGTGAGTAAGGTGAGAAAAAAATGAATAGAAAGTATGAGAATGTATAAATGAAAAACATACAAATTCTGATATTTCAGCGTGAGCTTTATTCAAGGATACTTACACATTTAAACATACACACGTAGCATTTAAAGGCAGTGTTTCTCAGCTGTTTTGTTAAGTGTCCAGGTCTCACAGGCATATGTTGTGATAGGAAAGATGCATGTCCTTAAAAATCTTATTGTTGTAGTTCTGTCTGTTCCTCTCCGCAGATTCTTTAGTTGTTTTACTTTTTGAAGAGCAACAGATGTCCTCCTTTTAATTTTCTCATTGTATCTCCATTATTAGTTAGTAATGATCCAAGATATTCAAAACTCTTCACCTCTTCCAATTTTTCCTCATTGATATTTATTTCAGCTGCCTTATTTGTTTTGTCAGTTGTCATCAGTTTAGTTTGCTTCACATTTAGATAGAGGTTTTGCTCTTTACTATTCTTAAGGACTGACATAATTAGTTTTTCCATTCCTTGTTTTGTACTGTGGACAGTAATACTGTGTCATCAGCATATCTAATCTCAATAAGTAGAATCAGAAATTTTCTAATTGTGAAGCATGTATGTCAACATTAAACTATTGATATAAATTGTTAGTTGATGTTTAGTTCAAGGCTCACTCTGACATTGTGAAATAAAGCTCTTTGCAGTGGACACTTTAAAGATTTTGAGACACAGATATCAAGCAGTATGAGAAAGTGGGATATGGTGGCTTTCCAGAATCTTCCAGGATGGGCCCAAGGCACACTAGTACTATATCCCTTGTGAAACACACAGTAAAAAGTGTATAAGTATACAACTATGCACAAAGCACTGCAGTAGCACTCTCAATTATTTCAACTAAGTGCCGTTTAATTTTAAAGTTTTATTTTGTATTTTTCATTCATTTTTTTCTTTTTTTGTTTTTGTTTGTTATTTCACTTAGTTTAATCCTATACTTTGTCTCCTCTATCTTATTCTTCGTCCTGTTTGTTATTTCATTAACTTAGTTTAAATGTAATCCTATACTTTGTCTCCTCTATCTTATTCTTCGTCCTGTTTGTTATTGTCTGACGAAGGCAAAAACGCTGAAATGTCACAACTGTGTATTCATTAAATAATAAAGCTGTTCCTACTTTTTTCTAGTTATATATTTTTATATCCCTTTTGTTACAGAATGCCATGAATCAAAGATACTTTTACCCTTTCCCCATTTTTTAAAAATGACATAACCAGTTTTGCAGTGCCTAAACAACAATCATTTCTTCAGTAAACCTACAGAGTTTAGTAAAAGAAGGTTGCTTATGTAAAAACCGATGCATAATGAAATTTGTTAATGTAAAAAAAATTATTGGCTCACATCTAATACAACAACTGGTTTGTTGTCAAATTTTGAGAATCAACTGTTCATCTTTGCATGAGTTATGTCCCCATTCCTGAGTTTTTTTTTTGAGGGGGTGGGGGGTGAGACAAACGACTCCTTCTCCTGGATTTGATTGGCAGAATCAAGAGGTAGAAAGTGCAGCATGAATCAGGCATTTTCTCTACAGTAATTTTCCCAGACAAAACAGGATAGATGCACACTGAGATCTGCTTGTTTCGGAGCTATATTCCAGAATGAAAAATCCAAAATATATGAACTAAAACGGCTGTGATTAACAATCAAAGTGATGAAAAGAAATAATACAAACCCAGACATTCAAAATATTGAGAGAATTATGTTAGCTTGTTTCAAATAATACATTTTTTAATGTCACAAATTTGGTATGTTTTTCGTATGAACCTGTGTTGAACAGAGCAAACAATTTATTTCTTAAAACTATCTCATCTCAGACAAAATTAAACACAAGAATTATCTGAAGTAATCTCTCTCTGTCTCTCTCTCTCTCTCTGTCTGTCTCTCTCTCTCTCTCTGTCTCTCTCTCTCTCTGTTTAGTTCATTACTTTTTAATATTTTGCATTGCTACTCTTGGTAGGATGGGAGTAAAGACATTTTAATTGATAGACAGAAAGACAGAAACAGGGCCCTCAACTCAGACGAAGTGGTTGTTCAGTTACATTCACGAGACCAGTGGCAGGTGAGAATGTAACTTTAAGAAATAGAATACTCCATCCTTCCTGTTACAGAACTCATGCATTAGAGATGAACACATTTGTTTTCCTTGTCAGAGAACAAAAAACAAAGTGAGGAAGTTCCAAGAATCTGACAGTCAGTGGAAAACAGAAATTATTGCTGCCCTTTAGACAGGACTGTAGGTGCTCTGGTCACTTCCTGTGTGCCTGTACTCCATGGTGTTGACGAGAACCTTGACAAATGAACATGGCAGTTAGCCGAGGCAGAATACATGATCTTCTGTCTGAGAAGCCAAACCAGCATTGATTTGGTCATTCTTGCTCCCTTTTTGAAAGCTCAAAGGACAAAGAAAAATAGGGAAATAAAAAGAAAATGGATCATGATGCTGACTAAATCACCCTCTCATGTGCTGACAGGTCAAGAAAGTACAGATGTAACATCATATTTGTAGATGCTTTTATGGCATTAAGGGGTTCTTTTTTATTTTTAAATTCTAAAATCAGAATGGTTAGATAAATACATATGTTAACACATGCATACATAGACACATGTAAAAACACTACAGCGCAAAAGTCAAACTCCTTTGCTATTAAAGGTAATATTGTTATAATGATATTTTAGCTGCTACATTGATTTCAAAGGCATATACAGCACTTTCCAGTAGTAAAGGCACATTATAGGTGATTCTAGAGAGGGGAGAGTTACAGGAATATTGTTCAACAACAAAGCACATTAATTATGACAGAGGTTAGAAACCTATATCCTGCCATACAAAATCATCCTATTTACTTGTCAGGACCCTCCTCCCCTCCCAAAAAAATAAAAAACAAAACAGTATCTACTCAGTCGACAGTGTTCTTAAATGGGACCTGCATTTAAACTAGCTGTTGTAGTAAAAATGAGAGCTATAACAAGTAATTGGCCAAATGTTTACTTTCTGATTAAGGTATTTTGTTAATGCTGAACCAGAAGATGTTCAGAGGAAACTTAGTGAGATGCAATGTCATGAATGATATACTAAGATCCAAATTTTGTTCAGATAGTGTAGCTGTTCTGGTGTTCTACAAGAAATACCCTTGAATGTAGCATTTATACCAAAACAGTAGACAGTTACAAAACAATGGCACTGATATTAGGTAGTGCTTACGTGTGCAAGTAATTTTTCTCTAACATGAAAGACATAAAGAGCCAGCTGAAGACAAAATGTCTGATGCACATCTAGATGAACTCATGCATCTGGCGTCATGAACTCTCACACTCCAAAACAGCACTGGCAGTGTTGGTAGATTGTGCACACCTACAAGAATCAGTGATCAGATTGATATTTATGCAAAAGTCTAATTAAAATGAAAAGTAATTCTTTTCTAACTCAACTCATACTTTCAGATTATAGAGTAACTTCCTTCTAGTTTCTTTCTAGCAAAATTTCTCATAAAATTTATTCTAGCAGAGCATGGAAATTAATTCAAAAGTGAAATAGTTAAGTCTTTTGCCAAATATTGGAAGATTTTTGAGCAGCAAACAGATTCAAGTATCATAACAGTTTTGGTCTTCTTATGTTATAATATTATGCAAGTGAAGCAAAAATTATTCATAGTTTTATAATTAATACCCTCAATTATTAGTTATAGAAATAAGTGGAGTCCGCTGATCACTCATAGAATCAGCATTCAGCCCCCATGATGTGGAAGATGACTGCTGACTCCTGAGTTATGAGGTTTAGCATATATTTATGTATAATTATTAAATGTGATGACCACCAGATTATCAGCCTCTCATGTCACATAAAGAAGCTACTTCTGAGAATTATTATGAGAAGAACGATGAAAAAGATAAAAAATGGAAATAGCAGATGAACAGTTTGGATTTATTGAAGGAAAGAGAACACATAATCCCATTTATGCTTTATGAACACTAACAGAAAGAGCTTTAGAAGTACAGAAAAATCTCTGCTTATGCTTCATTGATTACACCAAGGCATTTGACAAGGTGAAACATGATGAAATTATTAAATTACTTGAAGACATCAATATAGATGGCAAAGACCTGAAGATTGTAAAACATCTATACTGGCAGCAAGAAGAGGCAATTTGAGTTGAAAATAGAACTGGAAAATATCAGCACCTATAAAACAAGGGGTGCGACAAGGATGTGTACTATCTCCAGACCTTTTTTCTCTGTACAGCGAGAATATTCTAAGAACGATCATCACAGAACCAGGTATAAAAATTGGAGGATACATTATTAACAACCTTCGATATGCTAATGACACAGTACTGATAGCTGAGAACAAACAAGACCTGCAAAATCTCTTGGATAAAGTCACTAAAGGAAGTGAACAGAAAGGCCTTACTTTAAACATAAAAAAGACACAGACTATGGTTATATCTAAGAAACAGAATCCACTAAAATGCAGTATAAAATTAAATGGAACTATTCTAAATCAAGTGTAGAAATTCAAATACCTTGGAGCAATAATAACTTCAGATGGGAAATGCAGAACAGAAACTAGGAACAGAATAGGCCAAGCAAAGACTGCATTTCAGAGAATGAGAAACATATTAGCCAACACATCCTTACTAATGAATGTTAGAAAATGAGCCCTAAAATGCTATATTGGACCTCTCTTGTTATATGGAAATGATTCATGGACAATAGCCAGGTCTGCACAAAAAACATTGGAAGCAACAGAAATGTAGTTTATTAGAAGAATGTTGCGAATCCCATGGACAGCAAAAATAACCAATTAAGAATGTGTGAGAAGAGCTGGAGAGACAAAAAAATCTTGTCAAAAAAATATGAGAGAGACAATGTATAAAATCGGAAATAAGTAGGAGCAGCTTTATTACTTAACGATTACAAAGTTGTGACGTTTCGGCGTGAGCCTTAATCATACAAAAACATACAGGACGAAGAAATAGAGAGAGGAGATAAAGTATAGATTCACATGAATGCTGTTTAAAAAAAAAAAAAAATTTTTTTAAAGGAGTACTTAGCTGTAAATTGCAAGGTGTGGCTTGTCCGGCGGTGTGTGTCAGGAATGGATCTGGTAGGACGTGGAAATTGTTTAAATAGAGACCTGTGACATGTGGTCGGTGGGTTGTAACTGGGGGTGGTGGATGGGGAACCAGGGAGGGGAGAGAGAGTGATGCACTACTGGCCTAGCTAGGAGAAATTGAAACAGGTGATTGGGGAAGAGGGGTTGCAGAGAAGAGGGGTTGCAGAGAAAATAGCGGGGTTGCAGAGTGATGCTGTGAGGAAGTTTGAAAAGTAAGAAGGGGTGGATTTAGTGGAGAGATACTATAATGATTGAAGAAGATGATGTTACGTGTAACTAAACAGCGAGTTTAACCCATGTGGTTCCAGCGTCCCATAATTTATAACATATATCGGTGAGACTGGCCTCAGATTAGGGGACCGCATGCAAAAACATCTGTACGACATCGCCCAGCATGCTTCGAAACCAGTCCCAAATAATTTCAATGGCCCCAACCACAGAGGCAAATCTGATTTTCTGGTAACAGCCATTAAACAATGTCACGCAGATGACACAAGCCGCCTGGCACTTGAGAACCGCTGCATTCAAAATTATGGGATGCTGGAACCACATGGGTTAAACTCGCTGTTTAGTTACATGTAACATCATCTTCTTCAATCATTATAGTACCTCTCCACTAAATCCACCCCTTCTTACTTTTCAAACTTCCTCACAGCATCACTCTGCAACCCCTCTATTTTCTCTGCAACCCCTCTTCTCTGCAACCCCTCTTCCCCAATCACCTGTTTCAATTTCTCCTAGCTAGGCCAGTAGTGCGTCACTCTCTCTCCCCTCCTCGGTTCCCCATCCACCACCCCCAGTTACAACCCACCGACCACATGCCACAGGTCTCTATTTAAACAATTTCTACGTCCTACCAGATCCATTCCTGACACACACCGCTGGACAAGCCACACCTTGCAATTTACAGCTAAGTACTCCTTTAAAAAAATTTTTTTTTTAACAGCATTCATGTGAATCTATACTTTATCTCCTCTCTCTATTTCTTCGTCCTGTATGTTTTTGTATGATTAAGGCTCACACCGAAACGTCACAACTTTGTAATCGTTAAGTAATAAAGCTGCTCCTACTTTTTTCTGATTTTATACATTCTGGTATCACAGCTTTATTGCAGTGCTTAGTGTATAGTTGTATACTTATACACCAATTATTGTGTTACTGAGAGAGACAATGTACTTTAATAGGACATGCAATGAGAAGAAGTGGCATTGAAATATTATAACAGGAAAAATAGAGGGAAGAAGATCAAGAGGAAGACCAAGAGAAATAATACTGGACAGTCTGATGAGATGGTGTGAGAGGAGATCACCAACTGAGGTGATGGCCTGCATGAAGGATTGTGTACTCTAGAGAAGCGTAATAGCCAACGCCAGTCGGCACGGCACCTGATGATGATGAATTATTAAAACCTGTAAAGATCTTCAGTTTTGTCTGGAAGTTACATTTTTATATTATTGCTTTTAAATTACAATTTCCAAGCACTCCAATATGTTTTTGTGCAGTTTGCTGTGCATGGTTTCACATACATTCATCTTACCAGCATTTTTTTTTTTTGTGTAGATTTGTATGGAAGATTTTGAAAAATATGAAAAGACCATATCAGCCAGTAATGTGAGTGGCACACGTTACACATCTGGTAAGTCCTTGAAAAGTCTTTCAGTGGCCACAGGTAATTTAAACCAATCAATCAATCAAGTGCCATGCCGCATGGCGTATGCAATCATTTCTTTCCACAATTATCTATCTTTAGACTTGATTATGAGATCCGCCAGTGACTTTATTCCTAGCCACAAACCAGCCCAACCAGTAATTTCTCTCTCTGTCTTCCTCTTCTTCCCTCAATTTTTCCAGTTACCACAATGTGTTCCAATTTTCCTCTTCTCAGAAAATGTCCTACAAATCTTGCTTGTCTTCCTCTGATTTTGTTGTAATTTGCCTTTTAACTCCAGCCTCTCTTAAGACTTCTTCGTTGGTTTTCTTGGCCTGAGCACGTTTGCTTTTTAAGGTGATTTCACCTCCTTTAAAAAATAGATTAATATTTAACAGTATATTTACCCACTGGGAACAACTGTGTTAAAAACACACTATCTTAACATAGTCTTTGTGAGACAGGGTACATAAATCTGTTTACTTAAAAACTCTGACCTATTTCTTAGCCCAGAAACCTGTAGCAATCAACACTAATTGTAATTGTTATTTTTGTAAAATGTAATGTCAGGTTGGTGGACGGATGGAGACATGGAGATTGCAGAGGGATGAGGAAAATATAGTGTGAAACCAATGAATCCAGGACATGACAAGCCTATGGGTCTTTACAACAATGGCTATCAGAATTATATAAACAATACAGAGCCAGCAGACTATAGGTGGTGGGGAATGGATATCATTGAGGCACTCAGATTCCTCATCCCAAAGTCGGAGTGTCTCTGTGGAACTGTCTCAAAGCTATCTGACCAGACAGCATTGCACGCTGGATCTGACTAGAGAAGGAGCTTAAGTAAAGCCATCAGAGGCTGGAAAACAAAGTTTTTGGTCAGGCCATCCTACACCACTGTCTTCATGGCAGTTCAAGCAAGACCACAGTCTGTCCTAGCAAGGAAAGGTGCTGAAGTCAGAGGTACCCAGCCAAAAGACACATTGTGAAAATCAGGGTATCACGCATTATCGCTTATGAAATGTCTCTATCTGCAGTTTTCAAATATGGTGCTCGCCCTGTGAAGACTAACCAGGCAGGTGCAGTGCCGGGCCCACTGTCTCAAAAGGGTCCACCCAGTGCTACTGGAGGTCCTCTCTTTTCGTCTTGTGAAGTCATGAGACATGAGAGTAGAGCTAGTGGCCAAAAAATACAACAACAGAAAACTGCCAAAAAACAAGAAAACTTAAACTAATGCAGTGGACTGCTGAGAGTGTCAGCAGTGTTAGAGAAGGCTATAGCAAAAAGGTGGAACTAGAGAACATAGTCTTTGCAGAGCAGGTAAGTATATGCTGTATACAGGAGACACACATAACCAAAGATGCCACCTTTAAAATCAGAGGCTACCAGTGTTTTAGATCAGACCAATGGGACAGAAGAAAAGGAGGAGTACTCACACTTGTTAAGAGTAACATCAGCACATGTCAGGTGGGAGTGTACATGGAAGGAGCCGAATACCAGATGATCCATCTAAAAACCAGTAATGCAGACTTCCACCTCCTTAACTATTACTGTCTTAATGACCGCCCACTTGCTTTAGAAACAATCCTACATAAAGAGAGACTGATGGTCTGTGGTAATTTTAACAGCCATTCCCAGAGCTGGAGCTATGACCACATAGACAAGAGAGGAGAGGAAACTGAAAGCTAGTAGGATGATAATGGACGACTCCTGATCAACCAGCCAATGGATCCCCCAACATTTTACTCAAGGGATTGTTGGCATACAACCTCAACACCAGATCTGGCATTCCACTCTCCAGACCTGAAGTGGAACATTACATGCAAAGTTGGGAAACAACTTGGAGGTAGTGACCATCGACCCATCTTCCTGACGATAAAAAATGAACTCATTAACACCAGTAGCCTTTTCCCCAGACAGAACTATAAAAAAGCAAACTGGACAATGTACAGACATCATACAGATATTCTGGTGGGACAGCTGCCCATAGAAGATAAGGATATTAACAGCATAGTGAAGGAATTCAATGCTTGTATCCTTCAGGTCGCCCTGGAACCATTCCCAGTGGAGCTCGTAGGGACTAGTGAGCTGGGAAAATTCCATGATAACGTTGAAACAGCTTGAAAACATTTATGCTAGGGCCAAATTTCAGAAAGCCAGGCTGCAAGCCAGACGGGAAAGTTGGAGAGAGAAAATAGAGTCCCTAAACTTTGAACAAGATGGAAGGAAACAATGGAAACTAATCAAACAGTTAAACGATGAGAGCACTGGAAGAAGTACAAAGATTACACTAATAGAGGATGGGAAAACTCTTAAAGGTAAGTAGGTAGCAGATCACTTTGGTGCATGTTTGCACAAGACTACAATATTGATATTCATCCAGAGAAAGATCGTACAGTGCTCATTGAACCACAAAAAGAAAAGGAACAAGGCAGTAAAGTGGAGATCATGGATGCACCAATCATACGCAGCGAGTTAGACCTAGCAGTCAGTAAACTGAAACCAAGGAAATCACCAGGACCAGATGGAGTGTCCAATGAAATGATCAAGAACCTTGGAATAGCAGCAATGGGAAAGCTGTTGGATATTTTCAGTATGTGTTGGAGCACAGGTAAGTTACCTCAAGTCTAGAAGGAAGCGAGTATAATGCCACTGCTAAAACCAGGGAAGAACAGCAATACAGTCTCCACTAACAAGGCCAATCAGTCTCACTAGCTGCCTAAGCAAAACAGTGGAATGCATCATTGACCTGAGGCTAAAATGGTACCTTAGAAAGTGAAAACCTTCCCATTCCACAACAAGCAGGATTTAGGCAATACTACAGTACAGAAGATCAAGTGACTTATCACTCTCAAGAGATCTTTATTTCCAAACAGTTAAGAATTGGGCATGCAGGTTCTAAAAAAAAATGGAGGAACTCACATTTGAGTGACTTGGATAACAAGGCAAAGGCAGAAATGACCGGATAGCCTTTGGTTGTGACTAATACTCTGAAGGAGGAACTATGAGCGTTGACTGATTGATTGGTTAAGAGTAAATGACATGAGCAGGACCTAACTCAAACAAACATTTAAATTATCACTGGGTTAGAGATTTATGTCTGATGTAACCTCACTTAATTTTTTTTAACAGGGAATGATGGAGCCAGGCCAGAACCTAGTAACGTTGCCACAGAAGCCAGCAAGTCTCCTGGAAAGCCTAGATTTATGTCCGTGTCTGACATGCAGGAAAATGGAAGTCCCTTGGTGAAGAAGCTACTTAGAGAATGGATGAAAGATCCAGCATCTGAAGATGTCAATAACCTCATAAAGCCAAAGGGAAAGGTTGCATACTTCATTTACTGTGCTTGAATACATCAGAATCTAACAGAGCTGATAAGATTTGAAAGTGTTAAGATTATGTAAAGCAAAGGTAGGAGCAGCTTTATTAGTTAACAAGTACACAATTGTAACATTTCAATTTACATCTTAATCATAAAAAAAATACAGGATAAAGAAATAAAGGAAGAAGATAAAATATAAATTCACATGAATTTTATCTTCAGCCAACATGATATGGGGGATGAATGTAAATTGAAATGTTACACCTATGTGCTTGTTAACTAGTAAAGCTGTTCCTACTTTTGTTTTAAGTTTTAACAGTTTGTTATCACAGCTTTACAGCAGTGGCTTTGTGTGTATATATTTAGTCTTATATATACTTCTACCTAAAAACTATTTATGTGTAATTAGATTTTAGTACATTTGTCTATTACAAAACACAGAGGAGATGAACAGCAATACTATTCTCATGAAAAAAAAATACTGCTCCTGTTATGCCAGAGAAGCACCATGGGTATGTGGTGTAGCTGCTGGTATGTTCCTGGACCTGTTGGCATGATAGAGGGTGATGTGGTCATCCTGGTTGACTTTTATTTCCCAGTTCCAGGAGGTGTACAATACCCATTTCTATAGCTGGGTGACATGGACACCTGTGGTAGGATTTGAACCACTGACTTCATTCTGAGTGACAAATTCACTAACCACTACTCCAATCAGATGCCCAGTTATAAATAAGTGTTTTAGAGCATGTGTAAATATAAAGGAAAATAAAGGCTTTTGCTTCATGTGTTTCTTGTGCATAGAGAAAAATGGTTCAGTAATGTTTACAGTAGTTGGATGACGATCTGGTATCACATGTCGCACGTGATTGTCCCTACCGGACGAGGTGGTTTCACTGGAACTCCCATTAACGTCGTTACGATTCAAAGAATTGTGGATTGTCATGATTGTTCTTTGGAATGTACAGTGTTGGTTTCCCCTTGCCTTCCACTGGTTTGTTTATGGTTTATTCCACAAGCCTTTGACTGGCTAGAGCCTACCCTACAAGGCAGCAGGGGGTTTGAAATCAGAATTTTCCTTCTTCTAGATGAGCTACCTGCAGTTATTGAGGAAAGATGCTGGCGATGGTTGGGATATGTGCTCTGAATGACTGACAACTCACTACCAAAAATAGCACCAAGATGGATACCACAGGGGAACAGAAGTAAGGGTAGACCAAAAAAAACATGGAGAAGAACAACAGAGAGGATGTTGAGTAATAGAGGGCTCACCTGGGCAAGAACAGAAAAAAAGGCGAAGGACAGGCATTTGTGGAAAACCCTTGTGGAAGCCCCATGTGCCCTGGGCATTAAGGTTCAGAGAGAGAGAGAGAGATGAGCTACCAACCAAGACTAATGAGTCTCATCTACCCGAACCATCTGGTTTTCAGGCACCAGATATTCACTTTTAGCCCCTTCTCCTGTCAGTTTAAACAGTTCCGTCACAAGAAGGCCAGAAGCTTGACTTGGACTGTCAGAGGCTATTTGAGACACACGCCTAGGAGATATTTGATTGAAGTGGAGTACTTATCCTCCACCCTACCTCCGGCTATTACAGTCCTTAGAACCTTAGAAAAAGAAGACTGAAGTGATGATCATCTCAAAGAAAAGAATACCACCAAAATGTAGCATTACCATCGATGGCACAAATCTGAAACAAGTTGATAGATTCAAGTACTTAGGAACAATTATAACAACTGATGAGAAATGTCACAATGAAATAAAAAGCAATGTGCTCAGGCTAAGTCAGTATTCCAGACAATGAGACACATCTTGTGCAACAGATCCATATCAATGGAAACAAGATTCTGAGTACTTAAATGTTACATTGAACCAATTTTGTTTTATGAGTGTGAAGCATGGTCTATGAATAAGAGAGTACAGCAAGAAATGGAGGCCATGGAAATGTGGTTTATAAGAAGGATGTAGAAAGTACAATAGACAGCCAAGAAAACCAATAAGGAAATCTTAAGAAAGGCTGGAGTTAAAAAGAAAATTATAGCAAAGATCAGAGACAGATAAGCGAGATTTATAGGACATTTCCTGAGAAGAGGAAAATTGGAACACAATATGGCAACTGGAAAAACTGAGGGAAGAAGAAGCAGAGGAAGACACAGATCGAAGTTTTTGGATGGCCACATTTTCAATGTGACTAGGAAGAAAGTCACTGGCGGATCTCATAATCAATGCAAAAGACAGGGAATTGTGGAGAGAAATGATCGCCTACACCACACGCATGGCACTTAGAAGAATGTTTACAAATCCTCATTTATTTTTAGAAACTCCCCAGTCAGATTCCTTATAGATTATTTCTATGAGCACTAAGCTGAAACCTTCATGGATGTTGTATATTTTTTTTCTAATACTTTGTGGCAGTTGGATCAAAATGGAAAATAGCAGAACAAATAAATCATAAACTTTATAATATAAATCGGTTAGTTTTTACTGTAGGTAACTAGAGTAGTGTTTTTTTTAATGTTTTCAGTGGGGTGAAAGCAGTGTCCAGTTTGCCATCATGACTAATAGCTGTAGTAATATGCTAGTGTCAGGATTGACAAACCATAGCTGACCCTGTCCCATCTCTCCGCTGGTATCCTCAGTAACAGGCCTATCCTGGATAACGGGACATGGATCACCAAAGTCCTCATGGTGGTTGAGTCTGCTTAAGAAACACCGTGTAGCCCCTTTTTTGTAGCTCCACGCAGGCACTGAAAAAAGTAGCTGCCATAACCAGCTGTCAGGTCAGCATCCCGATGCTTTGCCTCAACATCTTCGCTGCTTCAGCTGCAAAGCCTTTAAATAGGAGCTTTCACACTGTACCACACGTTCGTGATAAGATAAATATGTGTACACTGTGTATATAATTATCAGATACACCAGTGCTAGTGTGAAAGCATGTTTAATGTTTGTTAGGGCCAGTGATCTAGAGCTGACAAAGACCCTGTCCCAACTCTTGACTGGTGCTCTCAGTAACAGGCTTATCTAAACTAACAGGGCTGGGTTCACTTTGTTTATACAGTGATGGGGGTTTGCTGAAAATCTTGCTACTTGGGTTCACTCTGAATATTCCAGCAAGTCAACATAATCCATTCCCAGCTGTATATGAATCTTGTGTGTTAACACCTTCACTGTGTCTTCTGCTTAAAGCAACCTGCTCTCAGATATAGGAACTTAAAAAGCAATAAAAATGCTTTGCACACTAATAACATGAATATATTTAATATGTCAAAATCTTATTTTGTGAAAACAACAACAACAACAACAACAACAAATGAACAGAGAGAGGTAGCTGAGTGGTTGGTGGTTTATTTTACTTGTCTTTATTTTTCAATCTCAGGTTGTTTACATCAAGAAAATGAATCATCCCAGATGTGCAGTAGGTCATATTTCACTGATGGAGAACAACAATAGACATGCTGTGTTTAAACCGCGTGATAAAAGGATACCTTTTATTACAATTGAATTGAGCAAATGTCCAAGAGGTGTGTTTCTAATTGTTATATGTGTTAACCTTATTGTCCTTTAACAGGTTTTCCTGTTGTTATTTTAATATAAATATATTTATGAGTGTCAGTCAGTCAGTCAGTCAGTCATTTGTATGTCCCTTGCGGAACTTTGCTTTCCTAGCAGCTCTCCTGTAGGCCTCTTGGTTGTAAGCAAGATGGCCTTCTTCTGATGCATCCATTCACAGATCATCAAGGATATCTTGCAGCCATCTTCACCTTGGTCTTCCTCTCCTTCATTTTCCCATTATGTACCCTTCCAAGACGGTCTTCTCTAAATTCACATAACGTTTAATAAATCCAAAATATTTAAATTTTTTTTTACTAGCCAGCCTTCTTTAATATTAAATTCTTGTAGTATGGATATATTTGTTCTTTTTTGTGTTCATGACATTTGAAGAACTCTTCTGTGGCATTTACATTCAAAGGCATTTATGTGTTTCTCAGCTGTTTTGTTAAGTGTCAAGGTCTCACAGGCATATGTTGTGATGGGAAAGATGCATGCCCTTAAAAATCTTATTTTTGTGGCTCTGTCTGTTCCTCTTATGGTTAGGAGATCAATTTCGCCAGCATCTCAATGATATTTCTAAGAGGGTCTGGACACCTGTGGCTAAACATTTTTGCCTTGGCAACCACAGGGGCAAACAGGACACTTTGGTTAGTGCGATCCGCTCTTGTTCCGCAGATGTACGATCTCGGAGGGTCCTAGAACAGCGCCTTATTTTCCAGACTGGCTGTCTCCACCCAGCTGGAATTAACAATGTCTTCAGCTTTCTGTAACTTCTTTATTTTTCCACTGGCCTTTTTTATACTCTACTCTCTTTCTCTATGCTACCCCTCCCTACCACCATCCTATTTCCTTCTCTGCCAACATATTGGTCTTGTCCTATTCACCAGTTTCACATTTTCTCCCTGCAGGTATTTATGTTCTTCATTCATTATCTCTCCGCATCCCCTTTTCCCTCCCTTCTCTCCCTCCCCCCCCCCGACACCTCTAGCGGCTGTCATGTTTCTATTGCCTTCCCCCCACCCCTTTCTCCCACTTGTTCTCCTCCTCTCTCTCCACTTCTTCGTTATGATTGGCTCTATCAGGAATCTTTTGTCTGTAGGCAGTGTGGTTTTTTCCTCCTCCTTCTTCCACACACATTTCTGCTTCCCACTTGGAGCAAGACACTTCAGATAAGTTCTTCGTGTTTGTATTTCATTGTGTATGTATCCTCGAATAAGGCTCACGCCGAAATATTGGATGTTGTATGTTTTTCATTTATACATTCTCATACTTTCTATTCGTTTTTTTCTCACCTTACTCACTCCCTCCCTCACTTTGTAAAACTGCACCATACACCTCTGTCTACCTTGTCTGTTCCTCTCCACAGGTTCCCCAGTTGTTTTACTTTCTGAAGAGCGATAGATGTCCTCCTTTTAATTTCCCTCATTGTATCTCCATTATTAGTTAGTAATGAACCAAGATATTCAAAACTCTCCACTTCTTCCAGGTTTTCCTCATTGATATATATTTCAGCTGCCTTGTTTGTTTTGTCAGTTGTCATCAATTTAGTTTTCTTTGCATTAAGATAAAGGTTTATCTATGAGTGTACATTACTATTAAAATGTATTAATGTTCAAGATGAATGTTTCTGTTTATTATTGGTGTAAACTCTTTTGTCTCAAATGGATTGCTTTCATTTGCATATGCTGTGATTGTACAAAACTAAATGTTTCATTACTTTCACAGCTCCAAGCCAACAGAATTCTTTGAACAATGGACATATTATTACCACAATCTGTTTCTGTGTTCCTGGTTTCAATTTGTTTGTACGTTCAAGTTAAGATTTATACTTTCTCTGCTACAGTCATCTGTCATACTCTGTGAGAATGTAACAACAAGTGGTATAAGAACTTTTTTATCCCTGCATATTGAATCATTTAGTAATAGTTTATTTTGAATGAAACACATGCCATAAATCTGCTAAAATATTAATGGTCTTCACAGAGTTAACAGCAAACTAGTAAAAACTGGCACATGCTATTTATTGAAGTTATCTCTCTCTCTCTCTCTGAACCTTAAGTGCCCAGGGCACATGGGGCTTCCGCAAGGGTTTTCCACAAATGCCTGTCCTTCGCCTTTTTTTCTGCTCTTGCCCAGGTGAGCCCTCTATTGCTCAACATCCTTTCTGTTGTTCTTCTCCATGTCTCTTTTGGTCTACCCTTACTTCTGCTCCCCTGTGGTGTCCATCTTAGTGCTATTTTTGGTAGTGAGTTATCAGTCATTCGGAGCACATGTCCCAACCATCGCCAGCGTCTTTCCTCAATAATTGTTGTCAGTGGCTTCATCTGCATTTCTGCTAATAAGATGTTATTTATTGAAGTTATAGCTTATTAAAAAAAAATAAATAATATCCCATTTTACCATTTTTTGATGTGACACAAATGATATTTAATGATATATTTGTACAAAAACATGCATAATGTTTTATTTTCAACTTTTGAGAAGAAAATTAAAATTTTGAATTCGTACAGGTACTTGATGTAGTCTTCATGCAGTTTCAAGTATTAATAACTTGAATTATAAAGGAGGTTTAAGCAGTGTGTAATATGATTCAATACAGAACATCTCTGACAGATGTAAGGTTAACAGTGATCACAACCTGTGTATAGGGAAAATAAAACTAAAACTGAAAAGCCAACACAAGAAATCAATACACAGAAAGATAAACAGCCACAGCCTACAAGAAGAGAATACTAACAGTAATTTCAATCAGGAACTTGCCAGTCATTCCACAACACCAGTGAAGTAGAGGAGATAGGTATAGATGAATTATGGAATTCTTACAGCACAGCCATAATCACAGCAGCAAAAGTAAGCGCTGGATTGGAAAAACCAAATAGAAAAGCATGGATATCAGAAAACACATGGAAGTACATACATGAAAGACGAGCAGTCAAATTAGACACGTTGAATGTAAAAACAGACCTTGGAAAAGATCTGATGAAAGAAAAATATAAAGAAATAGACAAGAAAGTAAAAAGTGCAGCTAGAAGGGATAAAAGAGAATACACAGACAATATGGCAAAAGAGGCAGAAAAAGCAGCAAAAACAGGAGACAGCAAAACTTTATATAACATACAAAAGAGGCTAACAGGTACTATTACATCTAAAGAAAGACCAATCCTTAGCAAAACTGGAGCCCTATTAACATCAAGTAAAGACCAAATGCAAAGATGGGCTGAACACTTCCAAGAAATACTTAATTGATCACATCCAAAAGAATTGTTAAACCTTGAAACCAACTTACCAGCCCCACAACTAAAATGTCAGCCTAGATGAAATTAAATTGCTGCAGGTGAAGATGAAATAACAGTTGAAATGTTAAAAGTTATCAATAGTGACAACATGAGACAACTACAGAGAATGTTTAATAAGATTTGGAAAGAAGAAAAGGTCCTTTCTAAATGGAAAAAAGGAATCATTGTTAAAATACAAAAAAAAGGCAACCTTAGTGACTGTAACAATTGGAGAGGAGTAACCTTAATATCAGTTGTGTCAAAAGTATTTTGCAAGGTCATTTTGAATAGACTTAAAGATATAGTGGATACAGCATTGAGAGAAGAACAAGCAGGATTTCAAAAAAGGGAAAAGCTGTCTCGACCAGATATTTACTCTCAGAATAATACTTGAACATATTGAAAAGCAGAAACCACTAATACTGAACTTTATAGACTTTGATAGCATCACAGAGATTCATTATGGAGAATTTTAAGTCTATATGGAATACCATCTAAAATTGTCAAAATCATTAAGGACTTCTACAATGGATATGTTTGTACAGTCAAAACAGAAGAAGGGGTGAGTGAATGGTTCTAGATTGAAACAGGTGTGAAACAAGGATGTATACTGTTTCCTTTGCTTTTTGGAATTACAATAGACTTCATAATGAAAAAATGCTGCACAAGTAACATAGGTATTGACTGGGTACATGAGACCCAACTAGAAGATCTTGATTTTGCTGATGACATAACTCTTATCAGTAACAATGTGAATTCTATGCAAGAGAAAACAGATAGCCTGTCTTCACTGACTAGCAAAATAGGACTTGAAATTAACAAGGATAAAACAAAAATAATGAAACTTCCCATTAATAAAATGGAAAAATTCACACAGAAGGGACAGATATTGAAGAAGTCAATCAATTTGCATATCTTGGCAGCTACATAGACTAGGATGGTGACATCAGAAAGGAAGTTAGAATTGCAAAAGCAGCATCAATCTTCAAGAATCTTGAGAACATATGGAATTCAAAAGTTATAAGCACAAAAACCAAGTTAAGACTATTCAATTCAAATGTAATATCCACCCTCATTTATGCATGTGAAAGCTGGAAAACAACTAAAGAAATAGACAAGAAATTAGACTCTTTTGAAAACAAATACATAAGGAAAATACTCGGCATCAAGTGAAACGAATTCAATTCAAGAACAATGCAGGGATAAGACAGATGACTGAACAACAACCAATCTCATGGGTGATCAGGAAAAGGAGATGGACATATGTTAGTCACTTGATGAGAAAAAGCAGTCAGAGAATCCCAAAAGAAACTATAAAATGGAACACAACAGGCCAAAGAAAAAGAGACAGACTGCGTGAAACTCTGAAGAGGACATTGTTAAGATAGGCCAAATTAATAGGCATAAATTCCCTTGATGAGGTTGAAAGACTTGCCGAAAGCAGGAAAAATTGGCGAACTACCTTGTGAGGCCTATGTGCGTTTAATGGCATGAGAAGGATATAAGAAGAACAATATGAATTAAAAAAGAATATGAATTAAGAAAAACTGAAACTGCTGGAGGGCATCAGTTGTTGTAACCATTTATATTATCAAAAACACAGCAAAAAGTAAGAAGCAAAACTGCTTGGAGGATAATCAGGCCAGTGGGATGATGATACTTATTTTGTATGGAGGAGAACTTTACTCAGTTTTGACTTTGATTCAGCATGTTAGTATTTTGTAAAAATTAAATCTCGGTACAAATAAGGTAAGAATAAACATTTCACATGAACATTTAATTCCCGCTGATGTTTTCTAAATGCATTTTGCACTTTATGTTAAAAAAGTATAAAGTACCAAATGTTGTATTGAGAAAACTGGTATTTCAGAAAGTAGTTCATGCAAAGACTACTCAAAGGCATTTGATTGTGTACAACACCAGAAAATTTGGGAAATAATATGAAAAATGGGATTTCCAACACATTTCATACAATTAACATCACAGCTGTATCTAGACCAACATGCAGCAGTAAGAATAAATGGTGAAACAACAACTTGGTTTGACATAAAACAAGGGGTCTGTCAGGGGTGCATATTGTCGCCTTACTTATCTAACTTGTATACTGAAAATATAATGAGGAATGTTAGAGAAGATGTAGACAAAGAATATTATGATGCCATAACAATTGGAGGTTATGAAATACCAGAGATTAGATATGCTGATGACACAGTATTACTGTCCACAACACAAAAAGGAATGGAAAAACTAATTATGTCTGTCCATAAGAACAGCAAAGAGCAAAACCTCTATCTTAGTTCAAAGAAAACAAAATTGATGACAACTGACAAAACAAACAAGGTAGCTGAAATATGTATCAGTGCGGAAAAATTGGAAGAAGTGGAGAGTTTTGAATATCTTGGATCACTGCTAAATAATAATGGAGATACAATGAGGGAAATTAAAAGGAGGACATCTATCGCTCTTCAGAAAGTAAAACAACTGGGGAACCTGCGGAGAGGAACAGACAAAACCACAAAAATAAGATTTTTAAGGGCATGCATCTTTCCCATCACAACATATGCCTGTGAAACTGGACACTTAACAAAACAGCTGAGAAACATATAAATGTCTTTGAATGTAAATGCCACAGAAGATTTCTTCAAATATCATGGACACAAAAAATAACAAATATATCCATACTACAAGAACTTAATATTAAGTAGGGCTGGCTAGTAAAGAGGATTAAAGAGAGAAAACTTAAATATTTTGGACACATTAAACGTCATGATAATTTAGAGAAGACCGTTTTAGAAGGGTACATAAAGGGAAAAAGAAAGAGAGAAAGACCAAGGTGAAGATGGCTGCAAGACATCATTGATGATCTGCAAATGGATGCATCAGCAGCAGGCCATCTTGCTCACAACCAAGAGGCCTACAGGAGTGCTGTTAGGAAGGCAAATGAATGAATGAATGAATGAATGAGTTCATGCAAAGTGAAAGACAGGAACAGTTGTACTGGTTTTAAAAAATCCTAACGCAATCACTGGTTTAGCCAGGCGCAGTGTGAAAATGAAGGGCAGAGCAAACGGGGGGACCACTGCAGTCAACCTTCCCTAGAGAGAGGCCATAGGATCCTGATGTAATTATCTTCTTATATCTTATATCTTATATCCTTCCCGTGCCGTTAAACATCACATAGGGCTCGCAAAGTAGTTCGCCAATTTTTCCTGTCTTCGGCGAGTCTTTCAACCTCATCAAAGGATTTTATGCCTGTTAATTTGGCCTCTCTTAATAATGTCCTCTTCAGAGTTTCACGCAGTCTGCCTCTTTTTCTTCGGCTTGTTGTGTTCCACTTGATAGCTTGTTTTGGGATTCTCTGATCATTTCTTCTCATCAAGTGACCAACATATGCCCATCTCCTTTTCCTGATCACCCATGTTGTTGTTCAGTCATCTGTCTTATCTCTGCATTGTTCTTGAATTCATTCCACTTGATGCCGAGTATTTTCCTTAGGCATTTGTTTTCAAAAGAGTCTAATTTCTTGTCTATTTCTTTAGTTGTTTTCCAGCTTTCACATGCATAAAAGAGGGTGGATATTACATTTGAACTGAATAGTCTTAACTTGGTTTTTGTGCTTATAACTTTTGAATTCCATATGTTCTCAAAATTCTTGAAGATTGATGCTGCTTTTGCAATTCTGATCCTAACTTCCTTTCTAGTGTCACCATCCTGGTCTATGTAGCTGCCAAGGTATGCAAATTGATTGACTTCTTCAATATCTGTCCCTTCTATGTGTATTTTTCCAATTTGATTGATGGGAATTTTCATTATTTTTGTTTTGTCCTTGTTAATTTCAAGTCCTATTTTGCTAACCAGTGAAGACAGGCTATCTGTTTTTTCTTGCATGGAATTCACATTATTACTGATAAGAGTTATGTTATCAGCAAAATCAAGATCTTGGGGTTGGGTCCCATGTACCCAGTCAATACCTGTGTTACCTGTGCAGCATTTTTTCATTATGAAGTCTATTGTAATCCCAAAAAGTAAAGGAGACAGTATACATCCTTGTTTCACGCCTGTTTCAATCTGGAACCATTCACTCATCCCTTCTTCTGTCTTGACTGCACAAACATATCCATTGTAGAAGTCCTTAATGATGTCGACAATTTTAGATGGTATTCCATATAGACATAAAATTCTCCATAATGAATCTCTGTGTATGCTATCAAATGCCTTTTTAAAATCTATGACGTTCAGTATTAATGGCTTCTGCTTTTCAATATGTTCTTCAAGTATTATTCTGAGAGTAAAGATCTGGTCGAGAGAGCTTCTCCCTTTTTGAAATCCTGCTTGCTCTTCTCTCATTGCAGTATCCACTATATCTTTGATTTTATTGAAAATGACCTTGCAAAATACTTTTGACACAACTGATATTAAGGTTACTCCTCTCCAGTTGTTACAGTCACTAAGGTTGCCCTTTTTTGGTATTTTAACAATGATTCCTTTCTTCCAATTAGAAGGGACCTTTCCTTCTTTCCAAATCTTGTTAAACATTCTCTGTAGTTGTCTCATGTTGTCACTATTGATAGCTTTTAGTATCTCGGCTGTTATTTCACCTTCACCTGCAGCTTTGTTGTTAGCCATTAAATTCACTGCTGTTTCAATTTCATGCAATTTAATTTCATCTAGGTTGACATTTAGTTGTGGGGCTGGTAAGTCAGTTTCAAGGTTTAACAATTCTTTTGGGTGTGGTCGATTGAGTATTTCTTGGAAGTGTTCAGCCCATCTTTGCATTTGGTCTTTATTTGATGTTAATAGTGTTCCAGTTTTGCCAAGAATTGGTCTTTCTTTAGATGTAATAGTACCTGTTAGCCTCTTTTGTATGTTATCTGAAGTTTTGCTGTCTCCTGTTTTTGCTGCTTTTTCTGCCTCTTTCGCCATATTGTCTATGTATTCTCTTTTATCCCTTCTAGCTGAACTTTCTACTTTCTTGTCTATTTCTTTGTATTTTGCTTTTGCTGAATCTCTTTCATGATCTGCTTTTGCATTCAACATGTCTAATTTGACTGCTCGTCTTTCATGTATATACTTCCATGTTTTATCTGATATCCATGCTTTTCTATTTGGTTTTTCCAATCCAGCGCTTACTTTTGCTGCTGTGATTATGGCTGTGCTGTAAGAATTCCATAACTCATCTATACCTATTTCCTCAACTTCACTGGGTGTTTTGGAATGATTGGCAAGTTCCTGATTGAAATTAATGTTAGTATTTTCTTCTTGTAGGCTGTGGCTGTTTATCTTTCTGTGTACTGATTTCTTGTGTTTACTTTTCAGTTTTAGTTTTATTTTCCCCAAGCACAGTTTGTGATCACTGTTGACATCTGCACCCCTATATGCCCTTACATCCATGAGAGATGTTCTGTATTGCTTTCTAATACAAAAATGGTCTATCTGGTTTCTAGTTCTATCATCTGGAGATATCCACGATGTAATTATAAAAGATAATTTATTCAGTTTTTGCACAAGTTAAAAATTAACTCTTCCCGTGCTGGAGGAAGAAACACGGACGTTTTCTGGAGTGCGGGAGTAAAAACGCGGGTCCTTGTCAGTAAGGGGTCTAGGTGTAAAATGGAATGAAAAACAGTGTTTCCATGTACTTCCGTATACGTAATATGTATCAAAGTGTAGCTAAATGAATGAAAATTTCATAAATGACCTCTTCAGTTTATTACAGTTTTCTTTTTCTTTTCTTTTCTTTTCCCTTCTTTCAGATAAAACTGACTCCATGCTTTACATAATCTTTTAATATCTAATAGGCTGAAAGAGGAGGTCGAAATCATTTGACGTACCACCCACGAATTTGTCTCTATTGTTTTCATAGAATTTATTTTATTCAATGAAACCCTGCTCTTTAAATTAGGATAATTAGGTGTCTGAGCAGTTACGTCGTCAGTGCACTCATTGCTCATAGTGAGCAGTCAGTGGTTTGATTCTGGCCAGAGTTAACCCATCTGTAGAAATGAGTACCTGTCTCCTCTTGATTCTGGAGAAGGGAAAGCTGAATGTATCATCCTTTAGGGTGCCACAAGAATAAGGAAAATATGAGCACTGATGCTATTTTCCATTAACACCTCAGCAGCATAACGAAATTAAAAATGAGAGGAATGCACAAGAGTGAGTCAAAAAGTAACAGCAAGTCAAGGGACAAATATGTAATATATAAGACTTTTTTTTTTACCAATTTTTACATAAACTGTAGTTTTCAGTACTTACATCCTTTGGTTTGTGGTTACCTTTTGATTTGCCCTTGTACAAAGATTGACAGCTTCACATCCCATATTTTGACTCCTATGTTGGCCAGGTAAAAAAATAAATATGACTTTGAAAACTAAAATTTTTGTGGATGAGGAGACTTCATTATTACTTATTTTCATTATTGTTGACAAAACTTACGAAATTTCCATTTATTGAAACTTATTAAAAACTATATTTTAAATCCCCTCTTAGATTTCGCTGCGAGACCTGAGAAATTTGCCAACACTCTGTTCATTGCCCATATTCAGCATTGGAAAGAGCAGTTCAGGATGCCAGATGGGTGAGTGACTTTATAATTTGGCTTAATAATAATAATAATGATGTTTATACACTTCCTTGGTCTCTGGTATTTGAAATTGGGCAATGTCAGTCTTTTGTCCAAGGTTTTTTATCTTTTTATATTAAATTTTTTATTTATTCCCAAATTGTTATTAAATGCTCCAAGCTGACCGCATGACTATAACCCCAATCAATGTCTTTTCTTATTTGTAATTTTGCTTTTCTGCTTTTTAAGTTATTATATTATATATATACATGATACCCAATTAATAAATAGATTAAACATACTTGCTCAGGAATATATGCACCTCATTATCAAAAGGTTAGCTGTGACAAAAGAATCTGGAAGAACATGGATGGGATGTGCCAGATTGTATTATAATAAGCTTCTGACTTGTCAGTTAGAAAAGTTACTCTACAAAGTTACTGGCACTGAAGCTAGACCAGACATTGGTGCATCTCAAATACTATAACACTAGCTCCTTGACTAAAGAACTTTTGCATAACAAAAATATAACTGAGATTATCTAGAAACATATACTTTGCCAAAGGCATAGAATGTGCATCATTGTGAACAAATGAATTAATTAAACAACATGAGATACAGAGACAGATGGTACACTTCAGTAATGTGGTGAATACAGATAACAGCAGACATAAACACTGACAGTATAGTTTTTTACTGTATTCTATTATGTTTAAATAGATTGAAGACAAATAGCACTGGATTCAAACAATGACAGTTCAATACTATGTTGATGCATACACACTGGATACAGCCAGACTAGTAATTTATTAAGAAGTGAATACAGAAGGTCGAGGGTTCGAATCCGGCTGGAGGCACCCCAGTCACCCAGCTGTAGAAATGGGTACCCAACTTCTTCTGGAGTTGGGGAAGGAAAGGCAGCCAGGCGTGATACTGACCATATCACCCTTTACTGTGCTGACTGGTCAAGGAAAATATGGGCACTAACACCGTATCTCTATGTGCCTCTAAGGCATGACAGAATTACCTTTACCTTTTCTTTTTATAGACACAAACATAGCTTTAGATTACAGTTACTATAAAATTTATTACCAAGTGCAAGGAGACAACATGACATATTAAACTTATATAGTTTTTGATTGTCAGAAACAACACTTTATGCAAATACTATAAAGTTTATTACCAAGTGAAAGAGATATAATGAAAATTCCCCTTAATCAAAATGGAAAAATACACATAGAAGGGACAGATATTGAAGAAGTCAATCAATTTGCATACCTTGGCAGCTACATAGACCAGGATGGTGACACTAGAAAGGAAGTTAGAGTCAGAATTGCAAAAGCAGCATCGATCTTCAAGAACCTTGAGAACATATGGAATTCAAAAGTTATAAGCCCAAAAACCAAGTTAAGACTATTCAGTTCAAATGTAATATCCACCCTCATTTATGCATGTGAAAGCTGGAAAACAACTAAAGAAATAGACAAGAAATTAGACTCTTTTGAAAACAAATGCCTAAGGAAAATACTCGGCATCAAGTGGAACGAATTTAAGAATAATGCAGAGATAAGACAGATGACTGAACAACAACATGGGTGATCAGGAAAAGGAGATGGATATATGTTGGTCACTTGATGAGAAGAAATGATCAGAGAATCCCAAAACAAGCTATCAAGTGGAACACAACAAGCCGAAGAAAAAGAGGCAGACCAGGTGAAACTCTGAAGAGGTCATTGTTAAGAGAGGCCAAATTAATAGGCATAAAATCCCTTGATGAGGTTGAAAGACTCACCGAAGACAGGAAAAATTGGCAAACTACTTTGCGAGCCCTATGTGACGTTTAATGGCATGGGAAGGATATAAGATAAGATAAGAAGGAAGAGATAACACTGTATACAAACACTGACCCTCAAGTTTATTATCAAGTGAAAGAGATAACACTGTATGCAAATATTGACCTTCAAGTTTATTATCAAGTGAAAGAGATAACACTATATACAAACATTCACTGTCAAGTTTATTACCAAGTGAAAGAGATAACACTACACACAAACACTGACTGTCAACTTTATTATCAAGTGGAAGAAATAACACTACAAACACTGACCATCAAGTTTATCACTAAGTGAAATAACACTACAAACATTGGCCATCAAGTTCATAACCAAGTGAAAGATGACAACAGTAGATACAAACACTGACTGTCAAGCTTATTACCAAGTTGAGGAGACAACATGAGATACAAATAATAACTGATAAATTTATTAGAAACAACAAATGATACAAACACTCCCTGACAATTTTAATAATAAATGAAGGAAGTTACCACTAAATACAAACAATAACTGTCAAGATTATTACTAAGAAAAATACTTTTACACATAATTCTTTTTTTTTCTTTTTTTGAACAAGAAAACACTCAGTGTCAGTCAGTCAGTCATTTGTATGTCCCTTGTGGAACTTTGCCTCCCTAACAGCTCTCCTGTAGGCTTCTCAGTTGTAAGCAAGATGGCCTGCTGCTGATGCTTCCATTTGCAGATCATCAATGATGTCTTGCAGCCATCTTCACCTTGGTCTTCCTCTCTTTCATTTTCCCATCACATTCCCTTCCAAGATGGTCTTCTCTAGATTATCATGACGTTTAATGTGTCCAAAATATTTAAGTTTTCTCTCTTTAATCTTCTTTACTAGCCAGCCCTACTTAATATTAAGTTCTTGTAGTATGGATATATTTGTTCTTTTTTGTGTCCATGATATTTGAAGAACTCTTCTATAGCATTTACATTCAAAGGCATTTATGTGTTTCTCAGCTGTTTTGTTAAGTGTCCAGGTCTCACAGGCATATGTTGTGATGGGAAAGATGCATGCCATTAAAAATCTATTTCTGTAGTTCTGTCTGTTCCTCTCCACAGATTCTTTAGCTGTTTTATTTTTTGAAGAGTGATAGATGTCCTCCTTTTAATTTCCCTCATTGTATCTTCTTCTTCTTCTTCTAACATTATTTAACAATGGAGAGTTCTGTCATATGGATGAATACTATCCACTTAACATAGTATGTAAACTGTTATCATTCTTATCTTATATCTTATATCCTTCCTGTGCCATTAAACGTCACATAGGGCTTGCAAAAGTAGCTCGCCAATTTTTCCTGTCTTCTGCGAGTCTTTCAACCTCATCAAAGGATTTTATGCCTGTTAATTTGGCCTCTCTTGACAGTGTCCTCTTCAGAGTTTCACGCGGTCTGCCTCTTTTTCTTTGGCCTGTTGTGTTCCACTTGATAGCTTGTTTTGGGATTCTCTGATCATTTCTTCTCATCAAGTGACCAACATATGTCCATCTCCTTTTCCTAATCACCCATGAGTCTGTTTGTTGTTCAGTCATCTGTCTTATCTCTACATTGTTCTTGAATTCGTTCCACTTGATGCTGAGTATTTTCCTTAGGCATTTGTTTTCAAAAGAGTCTAATCTCTTGTCTATTTCTTTAGTTATCATTGTATGAACTTATATTTTTTTTCTTTTCTCTTTTTTTGTATGAGACTTCATTATTTAGATATTTATCATGAATTGTTCATATTATTATTCTAACTATTGCTGTTGCTGCTGCCGCTGGTGAAACCACCACCACCACCACCACTACCACCATCACCACTACCACCACCATCACTGCAAGTGCTACCATAACACAACTACATCTCCTATTACTATTACAGCTGCTGCTGCTACAACTACAGCTACTAATACAGATGCTGGTTCTACTACTACTGCTACTACTACTACTACTACTACTGTTACTACTACTACTACTACTACTACTACTACTAGTATTACTACTATTACTATTATTACTATTCTATTATTACTCCTCAGATATTTGGGAAGGAATTTGGGAGAGAAAGGACAGATTGAGCCAGAAATTGATGCAATATTGTTTGAGATGGGGATTGACAAGACACAGTTCTCAGCTAAGGTATCATCATCATCATCATCATTTTTTGTATATCATTAAATTGTCTAAAACTGAACTCATTAATCTATAATCTCTCTCTCTCTCTCTCTCTCTCTCCGAACCTTAAGTGCCCAGGGCACATGGGGCTTCCAAGGGTTTTCCACAAATGCCTGTCCTTTTGCCTTTTTTTCTGCTCTTGCCCAGGTGAGCCCTCTGTTGCTCATTATCCTCTTTGTTGTTCTTCTCCATGTCTCTTTTGGTCTACCCTTACTTTCATAATCCATAATCATAGTCAGTTAAATTTGTATAGTAAAGATGCAACCATTTTGACATAGAAACTAGACACAGTGTGGTTTTGTGTAGCATGAAACATAAATTATTTAGCTATATATAATAGTTATAAACAAAGGAACAGGATATGTTCAAAATGTTACAACTTATAAAACAAAAGTAAGAACAGCTTTATTAATTAACAAGCACACAGTTGTAACATTTCTGTTTAAACTTTAATCATGAAAAAAAAAAACATACAGGAAAAAGAGATAAGGAAAGAAGATAAAATATAAATTCACATGAATGATATATAACAAATAAGAATGGAGTTAAAAAAAATAATAGAAACAAAGGAGGACTTAGCTGTGACTTGCAAGAAGCTGTGTTTGAGAGTGCAACTGGTGAAATATTGTACGGGGGGGGTGAGGAAAGTGGAAAGAATAAAGAGTGATATAGTGGCTGTCAAGTCAAGAAAATAATAATATAATAAGTATAATAATATAGAATATAATAATTTTTTTTCCATTCTTATTTGTCTTATCATTCATGTGAACTTATATTTTGTCTTCTTTCCCTGTTTCTTTTTCCTGAATGTTTTGTATGATTAAAATGTAAACCAAAAATGTTATAAATGTGCTCTCATTACATAATAAAGCTGTTTGTACTTTTGTTTTAAATGGTCATAGCATTTTGTTATCACAGCTTTACTGCAGTGGTTTTAGTGTTATATATAATTATGCCCAAAGTATAAGTTGAGTATATGCTCAAGGGAGCTAACATTAAAATTTAATGACACAGTTAAGACATAGCAAGATTTAAAGTTTAACTAATGGCTGTTAAATTTCTGATTTATGTTGTTTATTCAGTCATTTACTTGTGCAAACAACTTATAATTAAATTGCTGGTCAGTAGCACTGAAAAATGCTTCAAGAACTACAGAGAAGATCTCAAAGCAATCTGTAACCCACTTGTAATACTTACAGGTAAAGTCTGCATGTAGGTTTATCAATAATACACAACAAACAAGTTCATCATACTGAGTGTATATATATATATATATATCTCTGAACATTAAGTGCTCTGGATATTAGAACATTATTTCTCTCGTATCCTTTCATCTTATTTGCTGCCAGGCCATGGCCACCTCCTATCAGTCATGCTGACTTTCACAATGCCACCTAAATCTGATCAAATATTTGTAACAATGATATATGTGTTGTGCGTGTTTTTTTTTTCACATACACTCCCATCAAAATTGTATTCCATTAGCATACACCTCATTCCATTACAAGATCATATGCATAGTTCAAGTACTTTTTATTGTGTAACCATGCATGTACAATCCATGTAAAGCCGTCCAAGTGACATGTTAAAAATTTGTTGAAAATAAGGATTTGAAAAGAAAAAAAAATTAAGTGGTCAAGGCACATGGGGCTTCTGCAAGGGTTTTTCACAACACTTGTCCTTTGCCTTTTTTTCCACGCTTGCACATGTGAGCCCTCTATTGCTCAACATCCTCTCTCTTCTTCTTCTTCTTCATGTCTCCTTACTTCTATTTCCCTGTGGTGTCCATCTTAGTGCTGTTTTTGGTAATGAGTCATCAGTCATCCGGAGCACATGTCCCAACCATCACCAGCATCTTTCCTCAATAATTGCTGTCAGTGTCAGTGGGTTCATCTGCATTTTTTCGCTGTTGGCGAGATCTTCAGCTGCCGTGCGTGGAGCGGTGCTCTTCCCGGCCAATGAAGAAATTTGCAAATGAGGTTGCCGCGCAGCATCACTGCGGAAAAGGTGGTTGAAAGAATAAAGCGAAGCAAACAGTCAAATCACGGCACCTCTGGTCTGGAGGTTGGCCACGTCCTGAGTGCAGTCATATCGTGTGAAATGCATGAACCGGTTTGTCCCAGAGGTTAAGTCACTGCTGGCTTGACTTTTCAAATGCCGCGCGTGGAGTGAAGCTCCTCCCGGTTAAGGAAGTAAATGCGGAAATAAAGGTTGCTGTGCGGCGCCGATGGGAAAAGGTGGTGGAAAGTGAAGTTTAACCTGGTATGTCCAGTAGTATCGCTACGAGAGCTATACCACGGCACCTCTGCTCTAGAGGCCGCCTACGTCCGAAATACACCTACACTGGTGAAATATGCCTAAACCGGCACACACCAGGGGTGGAACTCGATGGCTAGACATGTCATGCCACCTCCGCTCTAGAGGTCGGTAACGCCTGATAAACACCCATACTGGTGAATTTTGCCTAAACCGGCTCATACCAGGGGTGAATCTTGAAGGCTATGAATGTCACAGTACCTCTGCCCTAGAGGTCGGTCCCGTCCCAAACATGCCCATACTGGGAAATGCCTAAACCGGCTCAACCCAGGGGTAGAAGTCACTAGTGGCGAGGATTCGTCCTCCTGGACAAAAGCTCCATCCTGGTCACAACTAGGAAGGGTAGCGGCCACGACCGCAAAATGCTGAAGTCGGAGACACTGGACCAGGGAAGTCTAGATAGGCAACCACCTCTCACCCGGCGGGGATGTCTGCGTATCCTAATCACGCTGAGGTTTTCCGGTGAGAAAGTCCAACCCTGGACTGGATGGGCAACCACCTCTCACCCGGCGGTGATACACGGGTATCTCATAACACGTCGAGGTTTTCCGGTGAGAAAGTCCAACTCTGTCCTGGGTGGGCTGACGCCTCTCACCCAGCGGGGATGCACTGATATTCCAAACACGTCGAGGTCTTCCGGTGAGAAAGTCCAACCCTAGACCAAACTGGTGCAATGAAAACCACGGTGTCACGCAATCCCGCTTCCGAGACCCACCAAGAATACAGGCTAAAGCACTGTGATACTCTGAACCCCTTGTGGTCCTTCGTGGAACTCATGTGGTCTATTTTGGACCACACAGGGGACCACCGGACCTAACGAGGACCACATGTGTGAATTCAGTAGGTTCACAGTGCGGTTTTTGGTGGTAGAAGTGAACGAAGAAGAAGAAGAAGAAGATCTGCATTTTTGCCAACAAGATGTTGTTTCTTACAGTGTTTGGCCAAAATATTCTTCTAATTCTTTGTAAACATTTAGTCTGGTAAGAATTCAGCTTGTTTTCTATAGTTTTGGTAATTTTCAAGCATTCACTTCCATAGATTAGTACACTTAAAACATTACTCTTAAATATCCTGATTTTCATCTTCATGCTCAGTTTTTTAGATTTCCATACAGTCTGCAGCATTACAAAAGTCTGATTTGCTCTAGTAAGTCTGGTGTATGTATGGAATATGTGTAATTCAGTTTTTGTGAATTTATCTCTGTAATGCAGTGCCAATCATTTTAAAACAGAAGATTGCCACATGGACAAATGTGTCTATGTGCTTACTGAATGTTCTAGAAGGATGCTGTATATGTATATAGAGGTCATGACTCACTGGACAAATGATTTCTGTTTAGAACAAGAATTCTCAACCAGAGGATATCCATACATCTCAACAGTTTGGGAATCCAACTGATGGGGGTACGAGACCCTGTTTCTGAACACTTTTTCAAAATTGTTGTTAGATGAGAATTTCTTTCAACTTTTCTGCTTTCTAGCTATCCATATATATTGTAAAGCCAAGATATTTGCTGTTTTTTAAAGTCTTAATGGTGCTGAACAGAACAGGTGATGAAGAAAATTTCAATCATCTGGTGAAGGTAGTATAGGGACACACTGGGTAATTCATTGGTGGTCTGTAATCATAAATAGATTTGAGAACCCCTGATCTGGATGTTCAGTAGTTGATAAGTGGTGGGTGTGAGAAACTGCTATATGAGGTGGAAAGGGGGTGGGAGTGGGGTGGAGGTGATGGGTTGGAAGTAAGTGAGGCCTGGCCCACTATCCTCCTTCTTCACTCTAAATACTTCTTAGTCCCCAATAGTCTCATACATTAGGCATAGATGATTGAAGCTGGGGAACAGTAAAAAATGGCTTGAATCCATGTTACACAACAACAACAGTGAGTCCATGCCATTCAATGAAACATCTCTTTGGAGATTTTGACTTCTTTTTTTCTTTTTCTATTTTACCCCTGTAAATAGGTCTTACAGTGTCTACCCCGAGGAATTCCCCAGTCAGAACTATCCTGTCGCAGAGACTTGAGACGCTTCTGTGTGTTCACAATAGATGGACCTGTAACCAAAGATTTGGATGATGCTGTGTCTATAGAGAAACTCCCTAATGGTAAGAGGAGAGAGAGAGAGAGAGAGAGAGAGGGAGGAAATTAGATAATGAATTAATTTAAAGGAGACAGAGCACTAAAAGAAAGCATAATGATGTTTCAGAGCTGGACATAGAAAAATGAGTTTATAGAAGATGTGGTTAATCATCATATCATCAGGTTTCATCTTACCAAAAGTATAAAGTACAAATATAAAAGCTGTTCCAGAATTTGGTGAGTGAATGAGAAATCCTGTCACATACTATCACAATGAAAAAGTTGTCTGTACAGTTTTGACTATATCTGGTTAATCTGGGCACATTTTTTTTCTGCACAGGTGATTATGAAGTGGGAGTACATATTGCAGACGTGAGCTTCTTTGTCAAAGAAGGCACAGAGTTGGACAAAGCAGCTTCACAGCGTGCAACAAGTGTATACTTTGATGAAAAGGTAAGCATCTCATTTCAAAGAAATATCTCAGCATAGGTCTGTATACTCCAAAGCACCAGTGAGAACTTTTATACATAAAAGTGGCACTACTGTGGAGGCCTGGTTAGCTGAATGGTTAGATGCTCAGTTTTCTAATCTGGTGGTACCAGGTTCAGTCCCAGCAGTGGGATTTTTTTGGTAAATCATCATTATCATCATGTGCCGTGCTGACTGGCGTTGGCTATTATGGTTCTCCAAAGTACACGATCCTTCATGCAGGCTATCAGCTCAGTTGGTGATCTCCTCTCACACCATCCTGTCAGACTGTCCAGTATCACTTCTCTTGGTCTTCCTCTTGATCTTCTTCCTTCTAATTTTCCTGTTGTTATAATATTTTCAATGCCCCCTCTTCTCATTGCATGTCCTGTGAAAGCACATTGTCTCTCTCTTATTTTTTTTTAGATTTTTTATCTCTCCAGCTCTTCTCATACAATCTTCATTAGTTATTTTTGCTGTCCAGGGGATTCACAACATTCTTCTAATAAATCACATTTCTGCTGCTTCCAATGATTTTTGTGCAGACCTGTCTATTGTCCATGATTCATTTCCATATAACAACACAGGTTCAATATGGCATTTTAGGACTCATTTTTTTTAGCATTCATTGATAAGGATGTGTTGCATAATATATTTCTTATTCTCTGAAATGCAGTCTTTGCTTGGCCTATTCTGTTCCTAATTTCTATTCTGCATTTCCCATCTGAACTTATTACTGCTCCAAGGTATTTGAATTTCTGCACCTGATTTAGAATAGTTCCATTTAATTTTATACTGCATGTTGGTGGATTCTGTTTCTTAGATATAACCATAGTCTGTGTCTTTTTAATGTTCAAAGTAAGGCTTTTCTGTTCACTTTCTTTGGCGAATTTATCCAAGAGATTTTGCAGGTCATGGTGGTTCTCAGTTATCAATACTGTGTTGTCAGCATACCGAAGGTTGTTAATATTGTATCCTCCCTTTTTTATGCCTGGTTTTGTGATGACTGTTCTTAGAATATTCTTGCTGCACAGAGAAAAAAGGTCTGGAGATAGTACACATCCGTGTTGCACCCCTTGTTTTATAGGTTGATATTTTCGAGTTCTATTTTCAACTTGAATTGCTGCTTCTTGCTGCCAGTATAGATGTTTTACAATCTCAGGTCTTTGCCATCTATATTGATGTCTTCAAGCATTTTAATAATTTCATCATGTTTCACCTTGTCGAATGTCTTGGTGTAATCAATGAAGCATAAGTAGAGATCTTTCTGTACTTCTAAAGCTCTTTCTGTTAGTGTTCGTAAAGCATAAATGGCATTGTGTGTTCCCTTTCCTTCAACAAATTCAAACTGTTCATCTGCTATTTCCATTTTTATCTTTTTCCTGGTTCTTCTCATAATAATTCACATAAGTGGCTTTGTTAGTGACATGAGAGGCTGATAGTCCTATGGTCATCACATTCCTTTGCACCTTGTTTCTTTGGTAGTGCTATAAACGTGGATTTAAGCAAGTCACTGGGCATATAACCACTGTTGTAAATGTCATTCAATAACTTGGTTAGTATTTTTATTCCTATCTCCACTGTCACCTCTATTTCTTCTATTTTTATATTATCAGGCCCAGTCGATTTTCCTTTCTTCAAGTGTTTCATAGCATCTATGATTTCATCTTCAAATTTTGGTGGTCCATCACAGTTTTCAGTATCTGGTGTTAATTATGATCTTTCTCCTCCATATAGCTCACTGATGTACTCTTTCCACCTGTCCACAATGTCTTCTTTTCCCATTAACATTTTACCTTCTTTTGATTTCAGGCATCCTGTGGTATATTTTGTCTTCCTGCCTGTGAGTTCACGAATTCGTTTGTGCATTTTTTGCTGTCTTTATTATGAGAGTCCTCTGTCTGCACTGTTCATTTAACCACACTTCCTTTGCTCCTCTGCATTTGTGTCTTATTTCTTTATTTATCTTTCTATATTTTTCTTGGTTATTTTTACTCCTCCTCCTCTTGTCCATCAGTCCTAAAATGTCATCTGTGATCCATTTATTTTTAGGGGCTTCTTTTTTCAGTGGTACTTTAACAGTTTGGTGGATCGAATCTCTTAACATTGCCCATTGTTCATCTATACTATTTATATTTGCTATTACATTATATTTATTTGTTATAATAACTTTGTATTGTTCTCGCAAAGTTCTTGGTCATTTTTAAGGAGTTCTATATTCATTTTGATGTTTCTCACTTTTCTGCCTACTTTCTTTAGCTTTATTCTAATTTTTCCACAGAGTAGGTCATGGTCACTATTGCAGTCGTCTCCTGGCATGGTTTTTGTTGTCAGTAATGCATTCCAGAATAGTTTGCTGATTATTACGTAGTCTATCTGGTTAAAAGTCTTTTTGTCTGGTACAAGACCAAAAAAAAAAAAAAGGCCCCAGGGTTGACCCAGCCTCTAAAAATGGGTACCAGAGATATCTGGGAAGGTAAATGCAGCCAGGTGTCATTTTTAACCACATCACACTTTAATGTGCCGAAGGTCATGGAAAATACCACCATATTCTCCAATATGCCTTAATGGCAGGGAAACAAGAATTTTACCATTACCTTTTACTGCTGGAGAGGCTGAAACACAGATGAAGTATACTTCACAACTAAGAACATTTCACAGATGAAGTATAACTTCACAACTAAGAATATTTCACAGATGAAGTATACTTCACAACTAAGAACATTTCACAGATGAAATATTTTTAACAGTTAATGGCATTTTACAGAAATACTCTTAACAATTAATGGCATTTTACAGGTGAAATATTCTTAGCAATTAATGACATTTTACAGATGAAATATTCTTAATAATTAATGACATTTCACAGATGAAATATTTTAAACAATTAATGACATTTTATAGATGAAATATTCTTAACAATTAATGACACTTTACAGATGAAATATTCTTAACAATTAATGACATTTTGCAGATGAAATATTCTTCACAGTTAAGGTCATTTCAAATGAAGTATACTTCAACTTTCTTATTGGTGCTTATATTTGTAACATTTTACTTTTCTTTACTTCATCCTTTTATGTTTATCATTACCTCTTCCCGTGCCACAGAAAAAAAAATGCGGGCGTTTCCGTCCGTGCCACACAAAATGCGATGGTCTTGAAATGTATTGGGGGTATAGTTGTAAAAGTTAATGTACAAAGTATTTCCACTTTAAAAGGATACATATTATGCATGAAAATAGTTGTAAATGTAAGAAATTTCATAAATGTCGAGTTTTTTAGAAAAAAAGAAGTAGTGTGATGATTTTATCTGATAACTGTGTAGTGCTTACAATCGACGATGCCTAGATGTACAATGTTTACCATCGGCAATTTCCAGATCTACTTAATTTTTGTTCAGTTTCATCGTGTGGTGGCATTCTCACTAAAATAATGTCTGAAATAACCTTCTAACTACTTCTCCAGTCCATTTAATAGGTCTAGATGTATTTGGGATACATTCAGGAGCAGTGCTCTGGTCATAGGACATATCCTTATGCCTCTGAAATTACAATAAATATTGAAATTTCTCAGTTAAAAACATCAATTTCACTTGGTTGTTAGCCACGCTTTGGATTGAACTATGAAAGGTCACCAGACATGCACAGATAAACTGTGTACAATAAAAAGTTACAATGGTTTTACGCTGCAATGAAACAAACCTCGCTATAATGTGGATGGCAGTCATTAGACTAACCTGAAGACCTCACTATAGCGTGGATGGCAGGGGAAGTTAAGTTTTGCAGGGAGACATGGAGTTCAGTTCTTCACCATTTGTGTGGGACTTGCCAGTGAAACTTAATGTCTCTCTAGAATACCTTTAAGCATCAACTACTTGTGTACCCTCTTGATTTGATAACCACATCGGCTGTCAAGGGCATGTATTAGTAACTACTTATGGTACAGTTTTCTGAGGTGCTTTTCAATGAGTTTGGTGTATGCTGAGATCCATATCATTTTTATGATGACATATATCATTTCTCAGTCCATCTTGTAGAAGTGGCATCAGCAGCCATTTCATGTCCTCTTTCATTACACTTTGAGCAAGATAGGATGAATTATTGGCTTACTAGCCTATTGCTGTGAGAACTTTTATGAATAAATTTTAATAAATAAATTTAATAATACAGTGGAGAGGAACAGACAGAACTACAAAAATAAGATTTTTAAGGGCATGCATCTTTCCCATCGCAACATATGCCTATGATACTGGACACTTAACAAAACAGCTGAGAAACACATAAATGCCTTTGAATGTAAATGCCACAGAAGAGTTCTTCAAACATCATGGACACAACATACTATAAGAACTTAATATTAAAGAAGGCTGGCTAGTAAAGAGGATTAAACAGAGAAAACTTAAAATATTTTTGACACATTAAACATCATGAGAATTTAGAGAAGACAGTCTTGGAAGGGTACATCATGGGAAAATGAAGACCAAGGCAAAGATGGCTGCAAGACATCATTGGTTATCTGCGAATGGATGCATCATCTACAAGGCATCTTGCTTACAACTGAGAGGCCTACAGGAGAGCTGTTAGGGAGGCAAAGTTCCACAAGGGACATGGTTTCATTGTGTATAATAAAAACAGTTAAGACAAACACAGTATTTCCAGCATTTCTGTTTCATTCATATCTACTCTCTAACTTGACCCATTTCCAGGAAGACGTGATCCCAATGCTGCCACAATTGCTGTGTGAAGATCTATGTAGTCTGAAGCCAGGCTGTGACAGACTTGCATTCTCTGTTATGTTGATTATTGATGAGCAAGGCAAGGTATGCCCTAACTTGGTTAATGGGATATTAGACAATATAAGACATCTGAAAACTGTAGTGAAATCAATACATAACATCAGAGATGTATGTTGCAGTTTAATTTTTTTTTTTAAAAGTAGGAAAACCAAAGAAAAAAAAAAGGAAATGATAAAAAAAATGTCAGACAGATGAGTGAATTTTCACTTTCATGTTTATAATGTTCTTTTTGTCTTTTGTACCTGGTTGGCTGAGTTGTAAGGCACTTGGTTTACTATTCTAGTGGTACTGGGTTCAAGTCCCAGCAGTTGGATTTTTTTTCTGATACAAACCAAAAAGTCCCTGGGGTCCACCCGGCCTAAAAAAAAACTGGGTACCAGAGAAATCGGAGAAGGTAAATGTTGCCAGGTGTGATACTGACCACATCAGACTTTCCTGTGCCAAAGGCCATGGAAAATACGGGCCTAACACTGTATCTTCAAAATGTCCTGCAATTAATGCATGGAATTAATGCATTATTAATGCATGGAAACAGGAATTTCACTTTTACCAAAAGAAAGCTTATTTTATAGCTAAAATATTGTTGTATTTTTGCCTCTTTTGCTTCCCTTCCTACATTAAAAAAAAAATTGTTTACATTTTCATCAACATTTTGTTCATCATATTTTATTGATCAAAATCTATGCATTAGCAAGTTAAATATACTTTAAAAAAAGATAAAGGCAAAGAAAAACATATATCCAAAGCTGTTTATGTAGAAATTATTTGCTTATAAATGTTTATACTGTTTTAACGTATATTGATTATAAAAGAATTGCTACTGAAATATCTGAGGGTGTCACCTTTGCCAGCATTCCTGTGTGGTAATAATTAAAGTGGCAGTGAGAGATAATGTCTCAGATTATATTTGTTTGTGTGTTTTCATTATTAAAGTGTACATCTCAATAAAAGCCACATTTAGCCTGCATTGAGGAGTTAGTGAAAAAGAAAAATGAACAACTCTATAATCCCATTTCCTGTTGTGAGTTTTTAGTCTTTTCATGTGAGACATTTGAACACACAGACTGATACAAACCTGTGAGAGTTCATTTTTTTCTTTCCATCACTTTTAAATTGATCAAGCAGAATTAGGTCAGGTTTGATGTAATAATGAGAGATACTGCCTGTGATAGTCAGACCCACTGTCTTGGGAGAATGAATTTAAAAAAAAATACATTCATGTTCTAAGTACAGGACACTGTGATATACCTTGTTTAGTAAGTTATTAAACACTGATTCTTTCTTTCAGGCACTAACAAAGATTTTCCATAACATAAGCATCAGGCACCCATTTTTATGATGTGATTGACCATAGCATAACAGAGCTAGTTAAACAACACACCCACGTAGTCACTGTTTTGTGGGTACTTCTTTTTTATGTATAACTGGTCATCAGTTATATTTTACTAAAGTAGTTGAGTGTTTCAGATAAATAGAATTGTTTTTTTTTTCAGGTTAAAAGTGAGTGGCTTGGCAGAACAGTTATCAGATCCTGTGTAAGGCTGAGCTATGATGAAGCTCAGGTAAGAGGCATCCACATCTCAACAGCAGCTCCTAGGATACTTTAGTTGTAGATTGATAAATTTATGATAGAACTAAATTAAATTGATTGATTGATCTCAGGAGGTTGAGACATTGCAGTCAGGACATTCCCATACCTGCTCTGCTGCCTGTTTCAGTAACCAGTGTAAGGTGTAGGCACTCACTGTCCCAGTCACGTGTTGATCAGGGGCTTGTCATTGAGACATAACTGAACTCACTTGTCTATCTCTGGTCATTGTGAGACCATCATTATGTATGTCAATACATTCTGTAAAATGTATTAAATTTAAGTCTTAGAGTGATTACATCTCAGGGTTTTTCCTTAAACATCAAAACATTATTTAATACATCTTACATCCTTCCCATGCCGTTAAACGTCACATAGGGGCCAAATGGTAGTTCTCCAAGATGTCCTGTCTTTGGCGAGTTTTTCAATCTCATCAAGGGATGTTATGCCCATTGAATTGCTTCTCTTAACAATGTCCTCTAGAGTTTCATGTGGTTGACCTCTTTTTCTTCGGCCTGTTGTGTTCCACTTGATAGCTTGTTTTGGGATTCTCTGATTATTTCTTCTCATCGCATGACCAATATATGTCTATCTTCTTTTTCTGATCAACCATGAGACAGGTTGTTGTTTGCTCATCTGTCTGATCTGTGCATTGTTCTTGAATTTATTCCACTTTATACCGAGTATTTTCCTTAGGCGTTTGTTTTTGAAAGACTCTAATTTCTTGTCTATTTCTTTAGTTGTTTTCCAGCTTTCACATGCATAAATGAGGGTGGATATTACATTTGAAATGAGTAATCTTAACTTGATTTTTGTGCTAATAACTTTTGAATGCCACATGTTCTCAAGATTCTTGAAGGTCAGCGCTGCTTTGGTAATTCAAATTCTAACTTCTTTTCTGGTGTCACCATAGACCTGGTCTATATAGTGCCGAGATATATTTAATTATTTAATACAAAGCTCTTTAAATCTACTAACAGTCACAGCTGGCTTCCATATGCCTTTTCCCACCATCATTCAGTGACATCTCATTGAAATTCTGAGTAGAAGTTTTCTTTAGATCAGAATAATTTCCAGTTTTGACTGTTTTAGATCAGAATAATTTCCAATTTTGACTGTTTTAGATCAGAATAATTTCCAATTTTGACTGTTTTAGATCAGAATAATTTCCAATTTTGACTGTTTTAGATCAGAATAATTTCCAATTTTGACTGTTTTAGATCAGAATAATTTCCAATTTTGACTTTTTTTTATACAGAATAATTTCCAATTTTGACTGTTTTAGATCAGAAAAATTTCCAATTTTGACTGTTTTAGATCAGAACAATTTCCAATTTTGACTGTTTTAGATCAGAATAATTTCCAATTTTGACTGTTTTAGATCAGAACAATTTTCATAACTTTAACTGTTTTAGATCTGAAAAAACTTTCATGAGTTTAACTATTTTAGATAAAAATAATAAATTTCATTATTTTAAATGCTTTAGATCAGAAACAGTTGCATAATTTTAACTGTTAAAACTCATATTTTTTTAAGAATACTAAAAATAGCAACAAGAACTAAGACAGCAAATAGGGAATGTCTAGAAAATGAAGAAAAGATGTTAACTGAATCCATGAGAAAATGATGGTCATAATTCCTTGGGCATATAATGAGAAGAGTTTTAAAACTTCACAGCAACAAGAAAAATGAAGGGAAGAGAGGCAGGTGAAGGCCAAGAAAGTCTAACATGGACAGGATTAACATAATGCCACAGTAAAAAGTCAGTAGCTGAGATGATGAAAAATATCAAGGACAGAGATATGGCGAGGAGAATGACTACAACAGCTTACTGACATAGCAGCTAATGAGTGAATTAATGAATGAAAAAAAAAATTAATCTACATTATAGCTAAATTCCATAGCAGAATTTCTGTATTGCTCTCTCAGTATCATCTAATCTCTACCTTTTTTCCCTCACTGCACAATCAGTTTTATAGAATTGCTCTCTCAGTATCATCTAATCTCTACCTTTTTTCCCTCACCTCCCAATCAGTTTTGTAGAAGTATTCTATTTTCTTACATCTTATCTTACATCCTTCTCGTACTGTTAAATGTCACTTAGGGCTCGCATGGTAATTCGCCAAGTTTTCCTGTTTTTGGCAAGCTTTTCAACCTCATCAAGGGATTTTATGCTTACTACTTTGACCTCTTTTAACAATGTCCTCACATGTTTCACGTGGTTGACTTCTTTTTCTTTGGCCTGTTGTGTTCCATTTGATAACTTGTTTTGAGATTCTCTGATTGTTCCTTCTCATCATGTGACTGATATGCATCCATCTCCTTTTCTATTTTACACAAAACAAATACCATTCTTTATAAAGGAGGCATTATTTGTTTCTTTTGTTCGGCAACAATGAACTTGGGGTTAAATTTGATGATGATCATGCAAGCGTGAAGCATGATATCTTTTTTTTTTGTTTTCTCCACTGATAGCCAATGTGTGTATCCAGTGTGACTTTCAATTGTTCTCTATTTTTGAACAATAGTTTTCCTTATCATGTTGTGTTGAGTACCTGTTTTTACAGCTGGGTCCTGTCTTTCATGCCAGAACCCAACTGACTTCAGTCCAGAGAGTAGCGCCATCAGTTCAGCAACTCTACAACTCATGGTAGAAATTATTTTTTGAAAGCTTCATTCATATTTTGAAAATTTTCTCTTTCCATTTGATTGTCAGCAAGTTTCTGAAATAAAATTTTTAAATCATATAGAAATGATTTATGTTTTTAAAACTGTTGCAGGATTTAATTCATCAACCAAACAAGGACTGGACCAGAGGAAAAGTACCTCAAATTGAAAAACCCTTTAACATAAAGGATGTGATTGACAGATTACTGTGGCTCAACAAGGTAAAATCTGTGTCAATTATGTGACAGTTGCATCACATTTGGCAAGTTTATGATCACAAATAATAAAGAAGGTTAAGTGGATTTCATATAGTTGTTTCTTGGTAGAGAAAATGAAAATAGAACTCCACATTTTTCTATCCGTTATCAAATATTTCTTAGATAAACCAGTTCTGGTATATCTGAGTTTTCTCAGATAAATGGACTTTAAAAAAATAATTAACTTGTCTAAAGACTTTTTTAATAATTAATTATGTATAAATCATCATTCATTCATTCATTTGCATGTCCCTTGTGGAACTTTGCCTCTCAAACAGCACTCCTGTAGGCCTCTCAGTTGTGAGTAAGATGGCCTGCTGCTGATGCATCCATTTGAAGATCATCAACGATGTCTTGCAGCCATCTTTGCCTTGGTCTTTCTCTCTTTCTTTTTCCCTTTATGTACCTTTCCAAGACGGTTTTATCTAGATTATCATGACGTTTAATGTGTCCAAAATATTTAAGTTTTCTCTCTTTAATCCTCTTTACTAGCCAGCCTTCTTCAATATTAAGTTCTTGTAGTATAGATAACAAGGCAACTGAAATATGTATCAATGAGGAAAAACTGGAAGAAGTGGAGAGTTTTGAATATCTTGGATCACTACTAACAAATAATGGAGATACAATGAGGGAAATTAAAAGGAGGACATCTATTGCTCTTCAGAAAGTAAAACAAGTAAAGAATCTGTGGAGAGGAGCAGACAGAACCACAAAAATAAGATTTGTAAGGGCATGCATCTTTTCCATCGCAACATATGCCTGTGAGACCTGGACACTTAACAAAACAGCTGAGAAACACATAAATGCCTTTGAATGTAAATGCCACAGAAGAGTTCTCCAAATATCGTGGACACAAAAAAGAACAAATATATCTATACTATCGATGGTTGGGACATGTGCTCCGAATGACTGACAACTCACTATCAAAAATAGCACTAAGATGGACACCACAGGGGAGCAGAAGTAAGGGTAGACCAAAAGAGACATGGAGAAGAACAACAGAAAGGATGTTGAGCAATAGAGGGCTCACCTGGGCAAGAGCAGAAAAAAAGGCAAAGGACAGGCATTTGTGGAAAACCCTTGCGGAAGCCCCATGTGCCCTGGGCACTTAAGGTTCAGAGAGAGAGATATCTATACTACAAGAGCTTAATATTGAAGAAGGCTGGCTAGTAAAGAGGATTAAAGAGAAAAAACTTAAATATTTTGGACACATTAAACGTCATGATAATTTAGAGAAGACCGTATTGGAAGGATACATAATGGGAAAAAGAAAAAGAGGAAGACCGAAACGAAGATGGCTGCAAGACATCGTTGATAATCTGCAAATGGATGCAGCAGCAGCAGGCCATCTTGCTCACAACCGAGAGGCCTACAGGAGTGCTGTTTGGGAGGCAAAGTTCCGCAAGGGACATGCAAAGGAATGAATGAATGAGTATAGATATATTTGTTCTTTTTTGTGTCCATGATATTTGAAGAACTCTTCTATAGCATTTACATTCAATGGCATTTATGTGTTTCTCAGCCATTTTGTTAAGTGTCCAGGTCTCACAGGCATATATTGCGATGGGAAAGATGCATGCCGTTAAAAATCTTATTTTTCTAATTCTTTACTGTTCCTTTAGTTGTTTTATTTTTTGAAGGGCGATAGATGTCCTCCTTTTAATTTCCCTCATTGTATCTCCATTATTATTTAGCTGTGATCCAAGATATTCAAAACTCTCCACTTCTTCCAATTTTTCCTCATTGATACATATATCAGCTGCCTTGTTTGTTTTGTCAGTTGTCATCAATTTAGTTTTCTTCGCATTAAAATAGAGGTTTTGCTCTTCGCTATTTTTACAGACTGACATAATTAGTTTTTTCATTCCTTTTTGTGTTGTGGACAGTAATACTGTGTCATCAGCATATCTAATCTCTGGTATTTCATAACCTCCAATTGTTATGGCATCATAATATTCTTTGTCTACTTCTTCTCTAACATTCCTCATTATATTTTCAGTATACAAGTTAAATAAGTAAGGCAACAATATGCAACCCTGACGGAGCCCTTGTTTTATGTCAAACCAAGTTGTTGTTTCACCATTTATTCTTACTGCCGTTTGTTGGTCTAGATGCAGCAGTTATGTTAATTGTATCAAATGTGTTGGAAATCCCATTTTTTCCATTATTTCCCAAAGTTTCTGGTGTTGTACACAATTAAATGCCTTTGAGTAGTCTATAAAGGATAAATATAGATACACATTAAACTCTCTGCATTTCTTTACTATTAATCTTATATAATACATATATATATATATGAAAAAAATAGAATTCCACATTTTCCTATCAAGTGTCAAATATTTCCTAGGTAAACCAGTTTTGATAATCCTATCCTGTATCTTCTCAGACAATTGGACTTTGAAAAAAATAACTCACTTGTTTAAAGGAATTTGTACATTGTTTTTTAAATAATTAATTATATACATGAAAAATATTTCATTCAGGTCATTAATCAATTATTGATCCAGCATCAGAGTGTATATATACATGAACACAAATGACATAGTCCTACTGTACCATAACAGCACTAGAGGATATGGTGTGACGTGATAACACACTCTGTAGAAGGTGACATGGTCATTTCCGCACCTGGCCACCCTTCCTTCCCTAGCTTCTGTGGCAAGGTGACTGGGGCATCTCTAGCCAGACTTGAATTATTAATCTCCGCATGACATATGAGCACACTAAGGCACCACCCAGGCACCTATAAACACACTTACATGTATATGAAATTTCCAACCATATATCTGTCCATCTGTCTGTCTATCTGTCCATCCATGCATCCATCCAACCATCCATCCATCCATGTCCTTGGTCAGCAATCACTAAGTAATCACAGTTCAGTACGATCTGTGGCATCTTGCAGGACAGCAGCAGATTCTCTCCATCTCTCACACTTCTGTGACCAGCCTTTGTATTGTGCCCCAGCTGTGCTGCATGCCACTCATTTCTGCTTCTACAGTTCTCTGCCAAGTAACCTTTGGTCGGCCTCTTCATCTTTTTTTCCCTTGTGTGTCCACCACTTGGCTGTTTTAGCGATGTTGCTGGAGTCTTTTTCGAGCACATGACCAATCCTTTTCCAGCGTTTTTGCTATTATGATATGCATATCTTCAGTGTCACATTCGGAAGGCAGGTCTCTTTGAGGCCAGTAAATATAAAAATCTTTATGAGGCAAGTTGTGTGGTATGAGGATAATTCTGCCCATTATATGAAATATGAATGATATTTAACATTGTTTATTTTTCAGATTACTGCCAAACTCGAAGAGCAGAGACTTGCAAATGGTACTTTGGTGTTGGAGAAAAGCTATGTGCAGTACATTTTTGATTCTGATAAAAGATATCCTGAAAGTTTCTCAGTAATTGAGTTCAAAGACAGTGACAGGTGATTGAAATAGATTTTAAAAGGTTGTCAAAGTTCAAAGTTCAGAATTCATACTCTGGCTTCACTGCATTCTGGACAACCCCATATATGCTCCAATGCATGCCACAGCACCCATCCTTGAACTTCCTTCACAACCAGAAACAGATCCCAAAAGCACACAGAAAAAATTGTCTTGAAGTATCCCCCATGATTTTACTAGGCTTTGTTTAGTTTATATTTTAAATTGAACCAGCAAAGTACAAAACCAGAGAGGCATAGTTAAAATTTGTATATTTTTTGGGTAATTTTATGCAAAGCCTTTTAAACAACTCACAGCATAGAGTTAATGTTTTTTTTAATATATTTAAAGATTTCTGGTTGTAGAGATGAATGCAGAGAACTAGTACAATGATACATAAATATATGAAGGTGTACGGTACAGTTGTTCAAAAAGTCTGAAAGGTAAAATAAAGAGTAAAAAGGAAAAAAAATGGGGGAGTGAAAAACAAGAATCATAGTTGTGCTTTATTTGTTGTTTTTGTGAGGAAGGTTTTCTGCTGAAATATTGGTTGTAGTTGTGGCCATTCTCTTTTTTTTTCTCTTTCCTTAATTACTCTACACATGTAAGCTTTTGTAAAATGGAACTATACACCTGCATCTATCTCTATTCCAGATTATGATCAGAATCAGTTGCATGTAACTATTGTAATATCGCCATACATCTATAATTTGTAATACACAATAATACATATATGCCACCAATGATTCTATGTTTTTTTTTCTTCTGAGCTTTGGTCCCACTTTTTTGACCGATACAACTGTATCATCTCTCCGCTGATTCTGTTGTTTCCTTATTCTGCAGAATCATTGAGGAACTCATGGTGCTGGCAAATAGGACAGTAGCACGAAAGATCATAGAGAAGTTCCCTGACAAGGCAGTACTGCAACAGCAGCCTCCACCAGAGCCCCAGAAGTTGAAAGCTTTGGTATCAGATACTTTCTCCTTATTACCACCAAAATGAACTTCCATAGAATGGCTCCTTTCTTCAAATCTATACTTAGTTCATGTTTCAGATTCAGGAACTAATCATAACAAATGTTTTTCTGATCTCTTACATTCATACAGAAAAAAATTTGTCCAGTGTGTTTTTTTTTTTAACTTTGTTTAAATTGATCACCTAGAGATCATGTCTTTTAATTAATTTCAGCCTTTCATTAACCCATAAGAAGTGATGAAGAAAGTGTAGTAGTGCATCCCACTTGGCCAGTGGGCAAATCTTTAGCCTCAAATAAACTTAAGAACTGTCAGAGCAGCTTAGAAAGAGTGATGAACTTTCCTATTTTTGCGAAGACATAATCATCATGCCTACAGTTTTGTTATATACATTAGAGATGAAAACAAATTCCTTTCAAACTTAGACCAGAAAGTGTTCTGATTTATCATGCCAGAAGGACAGCTTTGCTACAGACTGGTGCTTGAGAGCATATGAATGAGATTAAATTCTAAATTTTGGTGTTCCTTTCCTATGTCAAATTGTTAATAAGAATCGAGGGTATTCATACTGAGTATTTAGGATTCAAATCATTGAGACGTGCTTAGCATCTTGAAATATATGTATGTGAAATGGCCTTATCTTTAAATGTTTCTGATAGTTTCATTTATTTTAATTACATTTCTAAGCATGCACACATTGGTCAATTCAGTTTATGAAAATATAATTTGAGCCCACACATTTCTATATGCATATCTCAATCCAAGTAAGTCAAATGGAATCATGATCTATAAATTTATGGATCTTTAAGTATCAAAATTATTATTTTTTGTTCCATGAATGCACAAGATAATTTTATGTAATTGAAAAACAAGAAATACTGTTTTAATAGTTATGGTTCTGTAAAATCAGAAATTATGACAATTCTATAAACTGACAGAAGTGATGGAATATTTCTACAGAAAGAGCTATGTGAAAGTTTGGGATATGAAGTTAATCCGGCAAAATCATGTGACCTGCAGGTAGGTTTACTTAAAGGTGAAAGGTGAAAGGTCAAAAGTTGAAACAATGTGTTTTAATGTGTTGAGATTGTGACAAAATGAAGCACAAATAGGTGGGCACATTTTAATTAAACTCTGTCTGAAATATTAGAAAAATTCATGTCTTGGCAGTTCCGAACATTATGTAGAGCATTTTTCATATGAAAAACACATTACATCTATTCACCATGAGACAGGAAACTATGAAATTCAGTTACATTTTAAATATAGATAAGAGAGAGAGAGAGACAGACAGACAGACAGAATAAATGGGATTTTCGACATTTGCTATGGTTCAGAACCCAATGTAAAAGTTTCTCTATTCTGCTTAATAGGTCAAAAGCATAAAATTTCCAACAAAGAGACAAAATGTTGGTTGCTGGATAAATGATGTCTTATAGCCTAATGATACCAAAAACTAAATGTCAACCTATATGAAATTACATTGCATGAAATTGAAATACCACTGAATCTAATGGCTAACAACAAAGCAGCAGGTGAAGATGAAATAACAGCTGAAATGTCAAAAGCTATTAAAAGTGAAATATGAGCCAACTACAAAGAATGTTTAATAAAGTTTGGAAAGAAGAAAAGGTCCCTTCTAAATGAAAGAAAGGAATCATTGTTAAAATACACACACACACACACAAACACACACACACACACACAAAAAGGCAACCTTAGCAATTGATTAACTGGAGAGGAGTAACCTTACTATCAATTGTGTCAAAAGTATTCTGCATAGTTATTCTGAATAGAATTAAAGATATAGTGGATACTGCAATGAGAGAAGAACAAGCAGGATTTTGAAAATGGAGAAGCTGTCTCAGCCAGATCTTTACTCTAATACTTGAAGAACATATTGAAAAGCAGAAACCATTAATACTGAACTTCATAGACTTTAAAAAGACATTTGATAGCATACACAGAGAGTCATTGGGGAGAATTTTAAGAATATATGAAATACCATCTAAGATTATTAACATCATTAGGGACTCTAAAATTGATATGTTTGAGCAGTCAACACAGAAGAAGGAACAAGCAAATAGTTCCAGATTGAAACAGGCGTGAAACAAGGATGTGTATTATCTCCCTTGCTCTTTGGAATTGCCAAAGACTCCATAATGAAAAAATGTTGCAAAGGTAAAATGGGCATTGATTGGGTACATAAGACACAACTGGAAGATCTTGATTTTACAGATGACATAACTCTTATCAGTGACAATGAGAAATCAATGCAAGAAAAAATAGATACCCTGTCTTCAATGGCTAGTAAAATAAGACTTGAAATTAACAAATTAGCAAGGAAAAAAACAAAAGTAATGAAACTTCTCATTAATAGTGAAGGAAAAATATACATAGATGGAACAGCTGTTAAAGAAGTAAAGCAATTAGCATACATTTAGCTACATAAATCAGGATGGTGACGCCAAAAAGGAAGTTAGAATTCGTATTGCAAAAGCAGCATTGACATTCAAGAATCTTGAGAAAATATGGCATTCAAAAGTTATAAGCACAAAAACCAAGCTAAGATTAATCAATTCAAATGTAATTTCCACACTCATTTATGCATGTGAAAGCTGGAAAACAACCATAGAAAGAGACAGGAAATTAGACACTTTTGAAAACAAATGCCTAAAGAAAATACTCTGTATAAAGTGTAACGAATTAAAAACAATGCAGAGATAAGACAGATGAGGAAACAATTACCTGTCTCATGGGTGATCAGAAAAAGAAGATGGACATATGTCGGTCATGTGCTGAGAAGAACAACCAGAGAATCCCAAAACAAGCTATCAAGTTAAACATAAAAGGCTGAAGAAAAAGAGGTCAACCACATGAAACTCTAAAGAGGACATTGTTAAGAGAGGCCAGTTTAGTAGGAATAACATCCCTTGATGAGGTTGAAAAAGCTCACCGAAAACAGGAATCTTGGCAAGTTACCATGCAAGCCCTGTGTAACGTTTAGCAGCACGGGAAGGATGTAAGATGTAAGATAGCTTAATGATCACCAACACATTTTTTCATGATTAACAAGAGCACAGTCCTATCTCCTCATAAGCCATTACAACAGCAGTTGTATTGGGTGAGGATCAGAGCTACTAATGAAGCCTCAGTGAACCCAGCTCTGATATCAGAATTCAGCCTCTGAAGTGATGAGGGTCTTCTAGCAAAGGAAGGCAGTTCAGAGTACACTGTACACAAGTGACTGTGATAAAGGAAAACAAAATGTAGAACATCCTCAATTTATGACAAAAGTATATTAACTGCATTTTTATGTAACTTGAAGGAATGTTATATTACATACCTTATACAATATTTTACATGATCAATTTATTTTGTTAAATTCTATACATTTTTTGGCACATTATAAATTTTAGTAATTTTTTTAAATCACCAAAACCACAGAAAACAAGCTGAATTCTTACCAGTCTAAATGTTTACGAAGAATTAGAAGAATATTTTGCTTAAACACAATGAAAAATAAAATCTTGTTAGCAGAACTACAGATGAAGCCACTGATAGCAATTATTGAGGAAAGATGCTGGCGATGGTTGGGACATGTGCTCCAAATGACTGATAACTCACTACCAAAATTAGCACTAAGATGGGCACTACAGGGGAACAGAAGTAAGGATAGACCAAAGGAGACATGGAGTAGAACAACCGAGAGGATGTTGAGCAATACAGGGCTCACATAGGCAAGAGCGGAAAAAAAGGCTCTCATTTGTGGAAAACCCTTGTGGAAGCCACATGTGCCTTGGGCACTTAAGGTTCAGAGAGAGAGAGAGAGAGAGAGAGAGAGAGAGAACTTTTTTACATTAGTCTGGCTTTATGTTTATCAGAGCATCAGACGTTTGTATTGCCCCAAAGATCTGCCTCATGTGTAAATGGGGTTATTCTTATGGTGAACGTAAATATTATGCACTGAAGATTTTAGTTCTCAAATGGCAGGAAGAATGATTTTATTTTGCAGAACTTTTTGTCAGAATGCTCTCGTGAAGGTATGAATTCAAAGGAAAGAAAGCAGGTTCTGGGTGCTCTTATGTCAAGGCAAATGATAGTGAGTAATGATTCAAGCATCTAAGCCTGTCTGAAATCTAAGCCTGATTCTAGGCAAAACAACTTGATTTTCATCGTCATGTGCCATGCCTGAAGGCATTGGTAAACATGTCTCTCTGCAGTTTTTGATCTTTCATGTTATTCATCAGTTCTGCTGTGCTTCTCCCAGCCATTTTGTAAGACCATCTAAGATTTTCTCTCTTGGTCTACCTCTCTCTCTCCTGCCTCCAATTTTCCCTGTTGTCACGATATTTTCAATCTCTTCTTTTCTCATTATATGGCCAATGAATCTAGACTCTTTCCACCATCAACATAATTTTATTTTTTTGATTAAGGTTCCTTTCTCACTGGCTTTCCTTAGGCATTCTTCATTTGTTATTTTGGCTGTCCATGTTATTCTTAACATTCTGCTTAGGAACCACATTTCAGCTGCCTCTAATGTTGTTTTTGTTAGTGACCATGATTCACTTCCATATAGTAATACTGGCTCGATATAGCATTTAAAGACTCTTTTTTCTAGTATCTATTGACAAAGATGGACTGCACAAAATAGATTTTATTTTCTGTAATACTGCCATTGCCTGGCATATTCTATTTTTGATCTCTGTGGTACACCTGCCATCTAATGTTATCATTGTACCAAGATACTTGAATTTGTGCACATGTTTTAATATTATTCCTTTGATTTTACATTGTATTCTAGTATATATTTCTTTCTGGAAGCGACCATCATTTGTCTTTTTTCTTACTGTTCAGCGATAGTCCTGTATATGACAGTCCAATTCATAGTTAAAGGGACGTAATAAAGATAAAGTATGAATATAAGGGTACTGCCCCCTGAGTACCAGTTTTCAGTTCACCTGAACCTTGAATTAAAAAGCTCGTGAAAAATGATTTAGAAATTTCCACTGCTCAAGGTTAGGGTAATTCAATACAAGAGAGAAAAATTTAGTATTACATGAGAATCTTTAGTGGAAAACAGAGTAAAGTTAGAACTGGTTGTGGAATTTGTGTGACTGTTTATAGTGTGAAAAAGTAGTAAACATGAGATTGTTGGGCTGTGGCAGAGATTATAAAACTGATTTTAAAGAGATATAGAGAGTTTTTAGACAGAGCTTGAGGTAGAGTCAGTGGAGTTAAGTTCTGTTTTGGACTTCAGCTGAGATGTGGTCAGGTTTAGAGAATAGTTGGGTAGATTCATTTTTCTTGGAGTTGTCAATATGTGGATTTTTGGGTTTTGTCTTTATTAGGACAGACAATCTAGCTTAATTTGAGAAATTTCAAGCTAGAATGTAGTAGTAATTACAAGAGGGTTGTTTTCCACAGGAGGGAATTTGTTATGTAGAAGACTTATCAGCAGAAGTTATAAAATAGTATTATAATTTCATGTTTTTTTGTGTGTGTGAAATAGTGTTGCTACACCACCTATGCTATTTCATTTATATTCATTTTCTGCCACTACTATATCCAACAGCTCTTGTAGATCTTTTTCATTGTCTGCTATCAGGCCTGTGTCGTCAGCATATCTCAGGTTATGTCCTCCAACTTGCTCTCATTAAATCACTGTGCATTATATATCACTTAAAATCAAGTATATGATCAAGTTTTTAAATCATATATATATTGTACAGATATTTTATAAGACAAATTTCTTAAACAAATTACAAAGTATTTTTGGAAGTTTTTGGTAGTTTATTAGAATAAAATGTTAAATGAAATTTTAATGTGAGTTACACCTTAAATGAGAAATAGTTCAAATGTTTTAGAAATATAAAGATGTAATTATTTCTATGAAGTGAAAATTTTTTGACTGTCTATAGCACACTTTTTGGCGGTATCGAAGGTAGATGATAAGGATATGGGATCTGACCTCCTGACAGTTTAAAATAATTGTTGTTAAATGGAATTTTCTTTCAGCTTAACCACACATGAAGTAAAATTAAACTGTTGACATTTTTTGAAGTCATACTGATAACTAACAGGATTGTTAATAATGATGATGATGATGAAAGAAGTATAGGGACATATTGGATGATCCATAAGGGGTATATCAGCAATGGGATTTTTTTTTTCTCATACCACCACACCAAAAAGGCACCCACTCAGCCTTTAAAAATGGGTACCTAAGAAGTCTGGGAAGGTAAATGTGGCCAGGCACAATACTGACCACATTATACTTTCATGTGGCAGTGGTCTTGGAAATACGGGCCTATCATTATATCCCCAATATGCCTTAATGATATGGAAATGGGAATTTTACCCTTTACCTTTATGAGCAGTAGGTAATTTTAAAAAGTTTAAGAACCCTTGATTTTAATAATCATATGTGGTTAGGAGGCTAAATTTGATTGTCAATGATTAGATAGTTAATCTTTTGCCTGTTTGGATTTTGGTGCAGAATTTTAATTTTGTATCTTGCTCTTGCATATTAAGCCTCAGAATTCATAAGAGATCATTTCTTTTTATAGAAAAAAAAAATCCAAAACTCAAATTAGGTCCATGATATCAGCAGTCTGCTTTTGACAATCAAAATATTATGAACTTTAATATTAAAGCCACACTTAAGTTGATGTCATGGATAAATTATATAGCATCTAATTGTTGTGAGCAGTGAATTTTTATCTTAATCTCACTTTTTATCAAAACATTCCCATTGGTGTATCCATCTGTTGCAAAATTAACTGTAGATGAATCATGAAATTTTATAAGGTAGGCAAAGGATATTTATAATTTTCACTTCAATTTATTTAAAGATTTTATTTTTTTGGCCGCATCATTTTCTTTCCATGGCTAGTAATGAGTGGAGTATAAGCATAGTTGCTATACAAAATCAGCATATCTAACCTGGCTTGTTGTCTTATCAGTACATGCTTGTGGTGATCATGAGTGTCTCTGCCATTCTTTCTTCATGCTGTTTACTCAACTTGTTTAGATTTTCCTATTAACCATGTTTATTTTCACTTTTAATGATAATTTACTTTTTTACTTTCTTTTCATTCTGTGCTCAAAGAATTTTCAGTGTCTCTTCCTTGTGATTTTAATTAGTATGTGATGTTCATTTAGATTATATAGCATTGTAAAAATATTACAATAGAATGAATTATAGGAATGATCAGAGATTTAGAAATAACATGGCTTTTTCTTGTTTAATGTTCTAGAAATCCAATTACATTTGCTCTGCTACCATTTCTGACAAGTCACTGCAAGGGCATTTTTGCCTAAATGAGCCTGTCTACGCCCACTTTACATCACCCATTCGACGTTACGCAGACATCATGGTGCACAGGCAGCTTGCGGCTGCATTAGGTGAGTGTTGGTGTGTTCTTATTTTGTAAAAGAAAATAATTTGACAGTCTTTTTCATTATGGCCACTATATCTCTGAAGATAGGGACATTTGCCTGCAGGATTTCACAGAAAATAAATAGAATATCTCCCTTTAGGGCATAGCATACTGGATTTCACTGAAAAATATATAGAATGTGTACCACTGGACAAAGCACACTGGATTTCACTGAAAAGATGTAGATCCGCAAGGCAAGGTATGCTGGATTTCACTGAAATAGCTATAGAATAGCTCATATCAAGACAAGACAGAGTGGATGCACTGCACACCGCTGCTGTCTGTGAATGAAGGGGAAAAGAGAATAACACATGAAAACTAATTTCATGAACTGGGTACTTCAAACACATAGTATCATAATCCAGATCTACTGTGGGTGGACACAAGTTCTGCAAGCACTTCATGAATGATGTGATGCATTGAGCAGTGACCAATCTTCGGTTATTTAGCCACCTCATTGATCATTACCAGTTTTTCCATATCATTCATTCCACTTTAATCTTAGTGTCAGATCTATTAACAGTGTGAAGTCATCTGAAGCAAGCTGCATCTTCCAAATTTGACACCCCACTTTAAACTTCCTGTGTCATTCATACACCTCCTAAAGATACACTTGTCCCTATACTGCTTCTTCATTCTGCAGTGAATATCTGCAGGTTTCTGACCTTCACTGCCCAAGAAACAAACAATTGCACACTGTTCATCTCTCATACATGCTTCCAAGAGAGTGGCCCTCTTTGATCTGCTCTGTTGATATCATGTTTCCAAGATGGCTGACATGCCTCCATGCACATACATCTAGAGATGGTATAATATCTAAACAAATGTAGCTGCCCTATTTAGATTTTTTAAAGCAAAATTAAGTTAACTTTTTGACTTGCCCTCATTGCTGCAACTGCAGATGACATTCTTATATCTTATGTCCTTCTTGTGCCGTTAGATGTCACATAAGGCTTGAAAGGTAGTTTGCCAATTTTTCCTGTGTTTGGCGAGGCTTTCAATCTCAAGGGATTTTATACCTATTAATTTGGCCTCTCTTTAGAGTTTCACGCGGTCTGACTCTTTTTCTTTGGCCTGTTGTGTTCCACTTGATAGCTTGTTTTGGGATTCTCTGTTTCTTCTCATCATGTGACCAACATATGTCCATCTCCTTTTCCTGATCACCAATGAGACACTAGAGGATTGAAAATATGATTTTCAAGAAAACCATGCAAGCTATAAAATTTATTTTAACACTTTTGTGTAAAGATTCTTATTTTTCCCCCTCTCTGAAATAAAGACAGAGCTTTGCACATGACAAATAAAAACTTGTATTGATTTACATGCACCAACTATCACACAGCACACAACATATGCATACTGACCTCAAGGAATACCAAGAGAAAGAAAGAAACGTAAGAAAGTATAATAAGAAAACCCCTACCTGCTATTCAATATAAGGCACTTATTACAGTCTGAAAAATTTTAGCTACAGCCATATTATGGTTATTTCTCATTTATTACTACAAAATGGTTCACATAAACATTCAGAAAAATTGCCAGACTCTAGGAAATTATGAAGGCAGTTCAGAAATTGTTACAGATCAGAATGTGAGAATTTTAATAAATTATGCTATCAATCACAAGTGAATTGTTGCACCACCCTGCCACTCATGTTAAAAAAAAAAACAAAAAAACAAAACAGAGCAACCAATACAGCACAGAAGCTCATGTTTCCAATTACTCTACCCAGGTTATGACAAACTGCAAGAGAAGAGCACAGAGGAGTTGCAGAAACAACTTGATGATTGCAATGAAAAAGATAATTCAAAGAAAGTGTCAAAACAGTGCTATGAATTATATCTCGGATTCTTGGTGGAGGTTTGTCTGCTTTTACTTTATGAGTTCATTATTTATGACTCAAAAGTATCTGATGAACAACAACCAGTTAAGACCTCTGTTTCTTCTAAGTTTCAGGAAATTGACTGATGTGTTGCATCTGACCAACAGAATTCAGACTGATCTTCCTAAGAAATTTTGTTTCATGGATCTGCTTCAGAAATTTAAGAAAGCCAGTATTGTCACTCCAAATGTTGAATTTATGTCATATTTTCAAGATCTTCACTCCAAGATCAGCTTTTATATGCTCTGGTGTTAAGTTACAAAAACATCACTCAAATGTGAGCATATGGAAGTCTGAATTGCTTCATATTTTCTTATTAAATATGAAATATTTGAAACACTGTAATTTTGGTTACTACATTTATGCAACAGTATGTTATAATTATGTTTTGTTTTATTTGACGGGGCGGGGCGGGGCTACGATCTAGACACTGCAGGCTAAACACTCATGTCCACAAGATAAAAAGCTGTACCAACAGCCCAAAGTATGTGCCAAAATGGCCTCTAGACTACTGAATATATACTACAGATCTGCACTACATACAAAGACCTCAGTGCCTAGATATGGTCCCAAGAGAGAAGCATGGGGGAGAAAATCTGGGGTTCCTACAAAGACTTCCTGCCAACAGCAGGATTCATCGAGGCAACCCAGCTACTTGTTTAAGAAAGCTGAGCATACAAAACTGAACACAGAAGAATAAGACTTTCATAAATTATTCTCAGAAATTAAGAGATTGGCGTGTAGTGGCATATTATCTGTTAGATGGAACAGGCTTAAAGTCTGGGCAGCTGGAAGGGCAGGTATCTCAGCATCAAGGAAAAAAAAACTGTAAATACAGATTATTGTTGTATGAATTTTATATGATGAGACCCGTATAAATTAGAGGAGATAGGGGCTGTTACTAAGTTTAGCCTAGAGACCTAGGTGGTGATTAATCAGCCACTGTGGAAGCGGCTGAACTGATAATCATGAGGTTTCTCAGACTGAAGGTGGTGAATTCTGTTTCAGTGGCTGTCTCCTTCCAGTTGACTCAGGTGTGAAGAACTGATACTTGGTGTTCTGTGTTTCAGACAATGAAACCTCTGAAAGTGGATGATTTCTGCCTGCACAGCAAGACACACTAAATTATATTGCTTATGGTTTTCAGCAAATGAAGGGGAAAGTAAATTATCACTTGCATCTCTGTTCCATGAATGTGAGACCTTGTTTAAATGCATAGTGTATCCTCCGGAAATAAATTTAATATGATTGTAACCTTATTCTTGCAAGTTTAGAGAAATGGTATATTACATCACTTTCTTCTTATTTTTATTTTATTTTGCCTGGCTGGAGTCACAGAACTATGCCTGGGTTTGCTTACTAAGTGATTCAATGTGTATGATCTGGAAGGTCAAGGCAGGTTCTGTATGCAGACAGTGGCTTGAGTCATTGCAGAAATCAACGATCCACACAGTCACCTTCATACATGTCCCTGGGCATATGGGCATCCAGGGAAATGAAAGAGCTGATAGGTTGGCTGGCTCTGCCATTATTACAGATGAACAACCACTGGATTGAGCTGCAACCACTGGATTGAGCTGATATTGTTAATGCACTCAGAGAGATAGAGAGGAGGACTTCAAGAGCAGCGACTCCATCGTTGCTTAGACACAGAGAGCTGGGAGTACAGATTGGCACGGCCAGGAATGAGACATACTGGACACATAAGAGGACTTGTCAGCCAACAGAGGATGGGTAGGCATTATTGGCTGCAGGACACTGGTGAATATTTGTGGAAGGAGGGGGGGGGGAAATCTGAGCACATATGGAACTGTTTGGAGAGCAGTGATGATAATCCAAATCATAAACCATAAACCTTGGTTATTTTATTAGTAATGATGGCACATAATCTAATTAATATTCTTTTTTTAGAAGGCCAGATACCTAGAAGAGCCAGGCATGGTGATGGCAGTGCAGGAAAAGTTTTTTGAAGTTCTCATCTTCAGGCCTCGTATCAGTTGGAGGATTTACATAGATGTGAGTGAAATCATATAGGTTGTGTATCAAAGGATTTACATAGATGTGAGTGAAATCATATAGGTTGTGTATCAAAGGATTTACATAGATGTGAGTGAAATCATATAGGTTGTGTATCAAAGGATTTACATAGACGTGAGTGAAATCATATAGGTTGTGTATCAAAGGATTTACATAGATGTGAGCGAAATCATATAGGTTATGTATCAAAGGATTTACATAGATATGAGTGATATGGTGTGCATTAATTAAACTGTACCAAAGTTGTGTATTATCCATCCTTCTCCATGGAGCAGAATGCAGGAGAACAATTTAAAAGGAAATGGGCAAATTATCTTCATTCCACACAACCCGTTTCAGAAAGATTTTAAATATTTACTGCCCACAGACAAAAAATAATAGAGACTTCTTGCCCAGTGTGAACTAGAAGATATGCATGTCATAATAGCTAAAAAAAAAACCCCACTAGAAATGGATTGGTCATGTGGTCTGAAGAGACCCTAGCAACATCATTAAAACAGCCATGCAATGGACACCAAAGGGGGAAAAAAAAAGCTGACCACAGGCTACCTGGCAGAGAACTGGAGAAGCAGAAATGAGTAGCATCCAGCACAGCTGGAGTACAATACAAAATATAGTCACAGAACATGAGGAGTGGAGAGAATTTGTTGCTGCTCTGCAAGATGCCAAAGGGCGTATTGGTTGGTGATTGTGAGGCCATTTGCTGGCAAAGAACATGGATGGATGGATTAATTAAAGGATTCATGTAGTTGTGAGTAAAAGTCATATAGGAAGATTGTTACTACTGTAACCATATAACCAGGTTTTAAAGATATGGCTTTCACTTCTCATGATTGTACTATTTAGGGTACAGAACAATATATGGGTACATGACTGACCTCAGCTAACAAAGGTTATTATACGGAAGGGCCATGAATGTAGAGACTGAGCACAAGAAGCAGTTGAATTTTGGGTTCAAGATCTCATCCAGCATCACTGTGGGTCTTCCGACATGGTAAAATATGCAGATGGCTTAGTGACTCAGAACAGCAGAAGTGGTTGGGTTTTGTTGTCTACCGAAGTGGAAGAGTAGTGGCACAGGGTCTGGGTGCCTTTGAAGTCAGCACTTCAAGCCTTTGAAGTCCCACATCAAGCATGAGAATGGAAAATGAGGCCGTGTCAGTGGTAATGGAATGATTAGTTGCTCATGATGTGGTTAATGGTGTCATTGTGACAGATTCACAGATGCTTTGTAAGACTGAGAAGAATTTGCTTGGAAAAGAATGGGTTTATCTGTTAAGCCAGTCAGCTGTGACAAGCCTAAGGTGGCTTTACTGTCCAGGAATACGGGACTACATGGCAATGATGTGGACAGGCAAAAATAAATGGCTGACTGAAAATGGACAAGGAAGACATTGCTAAGCCTGTATTGGACAGACTGCAGGAGAATGAAGAGCGGAAATGGAAGAACAATGTAGCTGTGAGGACAGCTGAAGCTAGGACACATTAAAGGTGCTGGGAGGAAATCCATACTGCGTGGCAGAAAACGCATCATAAGCAGCCAACATTTGACAGGAACTATTAGCAAGCATACTCTTCACTGGATGCTGCAGCATGTGGCTGAGCAAATATGGGGTTGTCCTAAATGCAGTGAAGATGGAGTGTGAATTTTGAACTTTTAACAATATTTAAAGAATGGCCTAGCATGATTTTGTTAGGGTCTGCTAATTTTATTTCAATTTGCTGAGCATTTACAATTTCAACAGAAAAAGAAAATGGAACATACTTTTCTGTCTGAAGATGACCTTGGAAGTTTGAAAAAAATTGGGTTATCTGTTCCTATCCATGTTTAAAATGAAGAACTGCCATAGAATGCATTTTATTTACATTCTCATTTGTCTCGGTTTCTTTCATTTAGATGTTGTTTCCCTGTTACCTTATTCTGATTGCTGTGGAAAATTTATAGAACATGCTTGAATCTAAAAAGAGGAATGAGTTTTTGTTTTTAATTGTAACTAAATTTTTTAAATGTCTGGGAAAACTCATTGGAATGCCAATACCTGTTTATCTAAAAATCTTTTTCACAAGATTGAAAAGTTTATATCCAAATATTATCTGTACAACACGAAAGTGATTGAACTCACTAGTAATTTTAAAGAACAATTACATATGATGATGATGATGATAATAATAATAATAACAATACATTTCAGATTCTTTTAAGTTCTAAGCTCACAAGTCTGATGAGTCTGGACCTTTTGTCCTCATTGTTAAATCTTTTTCTTCTTTATGCCATGCCATTTTTTCTAAAGAGTTTGCCCAATACAGTGGATGCCTTTTCAAATTCCTACACTGAATTCTTTGTCAAGAGATATAGCTGTAACTATAGATCCAAAGTATTTGACATTTTCATTGATTTAAATGGATTTTTATTCAAAGTTCATTGATTGGTGCAGTTGTATCATGATCAAGAGTCTTTTTTTTAAAAATTATATGAGAGTCTTTTTTTATAATTGTAGTCAGTGAGAATAAATCACATGCCCTGGCATTAATCATATTAATCAGAGACAGCAGAGTGGCCTTGTTGTGAGCTACAAGAGCTTGCATCCTCAGCAAAAAGGAGCTCCCAGATTAGGGCTTCAGTGTTTTGTTCTTTTTTGTCTTGGCTCAAAGTGTTTCTTAAATTAAAACAGTGAGCCGTATAACCATGTGCAAATGAATTTACAGCAGTTGGATCTTGGAAAGCACAATGTGTAAATGAGAATCAAAATTGAAAGGTAACATAGCCTTGCATACTGCTACCTGTGAGCAAATAAACATACAGGATATATCACTTCTCCATATAGTTTCCTTCAGGTCAGTGCACTTCTTGTACACCAGTTTTTCAGCTACTTCTGAATCCAGATCTGCACCACTTCCTCAACCTCATCATCAGAGATGACTCTTTAAGTGGACCAAATATGTGATAATTGCATGGCACAAGATCAGGACTGTAAAGGGGAATGAGGAAGACACTCAAGCCACAGCCATTGCATGGGGATATGCATTGTCATGATGTAGCATAATTGTTATTGATATCCTTTTCTTTTGCTGTGAACTGCAGGTTTTAGTTTCTCTCTAAGCATAGCACAGTACAATACATTGGTCACTATTTTTCTATGTTCCTCAAAACAAGTGTCAGAATATGATCCTTTATGTCCCAAAAGAAGTCAGAAGTTGGTATGTTTTTCTTATCTTGTGCTATCTCCCTGTAACTGCGAGCTGGTGTTCTTTGCAGTCGATGCTGTAGAAGTGTTGAGGTACAGCATTGCATTGGCATAGGAGTGAGTTATGGTAGCCATTTCTTCAGTCCCAGAGTACAGCTGAAAAGCAGGGGGTGTGCAATGCTTCTTTAGCAGACTCCACCACCATGGAGACTATAGCAGTCCCTACCCCATTAGCCAGGCTTGGCCTGTTACTGGGGGTACCAATGGAGAGGTGGGACAGGGTCTTGGTCAGCTATGGTTCGCTAACCCTGACACTAGCATATCAGCTATGGGTCACCAATTGCCTAATCAGACAGCATCTTCACCCGCAGCATGTTTTTCTTGACTGAGGGCTGAATTTTTTTTCTTTTCTGGAGAAGGTGCATGCTTTGTCTCTTGCCTTCAGGTTCACAGTGATGAATCCATGTCTTGTCGCTGGTGATTATCAGATCAAGAACACTTGGTTTTCTTCATGTTTCAGGAAATGAGTCACAACCTCCATATGCTGTTACTTATGCAAACTTTACAGTATCCCAAGTCATCATGGAATATGGCATGTACAGATCCATAGTTGATAATCTGTCAGTCTTCTTTGATCAGGACTTGCACCCTGCTGATGTGGGCTTGGGTGCACAGTGTTGATGGCCAATCAAACTGAGCTTCACTGGTTACACTTGTTCTTCCCACTTTAAACCCTTCTTACATCTTACATCCTTCCTGTGCCGTTAAATGTCACATAGGGCTCACATGGTTGTTTGCAAAGTCGTCTTGTTTTCAGTGAGTTTTTCAACTTCATCAAGGGATGTTATGCCCACTAAACTGGCTTAATCTTAGGCCATTTTTTATACATTGTATAAATTTTACAATTTATAAAAAAAAATTTTTTATATCATTTCTAAGCAAAATGTTGCTCATACAAACAGCAAAATGATGCTCATACAAATGGCCAGCATCCTTTTCCTTAAAAACTATCCTCTAAGACAAAAAGGACCATTATTATTACTGTGATAAGATAGGCAATACATAAACCTAGTGACAAGATCACCGCTCTCACAGATTAAATGAAAATTTACAGTTTAAAATTAAATACTTTTTTTTTTTTTTTAACAGGATCTTAAACTGGAGTCAGTCAGTTTTAGAGTCAATGGGAGACTTCCAGAACTGATCATTGAATGGGCAGCTGATGAAATGTGCAAACGGAAAACCAAACATAAGATCAGTATTTTTACTGAAGTGGATTGCTTGATATCTGTGGGTAAAGAACCACTGGAAGTGTCTGTAAGTATAATGTATTTAATCTGTGTCATGCACAATTTACCACAATGAAATATAAATTTGTTTGTTAATCTTAGCACTGACATAGACATTTGTTGAAGTTCAAAATAGATTAGAATGTTCTTTACATGTTTGCTCATATTAAGCTGGAAGTTAGCAAGGATATGGCTGATACAACGAAGTTTTCAAGGATTTTTTATTATTCACTAATCATCATTTGACATTTAACATGCAAGATCTCTGTAGACAGGTCACCAGTCGTTACTGACATTTAGCATCCCAAATATGTTGATAGTAACAATTTTTTTATAAACAAGAAAGGAGGCTTTCATACAGTAAAGTAAGAGAACAGTTTTGTAGGATTAGACCTTGAAAAAATCGAGACAAAGCACTTTAGTGAGATGTGAGAGAAAGAAAAATCACAAGCTGATAATGCACCAGTCTTTCTGACATTTAGCATGTCAGATACTTGTTGACATTTCATCATCATCAACATGTGCCATCTTCAGAATGAAGGTTGGTAGTAATGAATCTCCAGTTTCCTTACTTTGATGATGCATTCAGCCAGGTTGTATACTGCCCACTCTCATATGTTATCTTCTCATCTACTCGTACATCTTTGTCTACCTCTTGCCCTTTTTTTCCTTCCACCTTTCCCTCTAGCATGGCCTATACCATACTGTCATGTCTTCTGATATGGCCAAAGTATTTTGTTTTCCTGATCTGCACTTGGAGCTGTTCTAAAACTTGTGCATTTATTCTTTTCATTCTCCATGATATAGGCCCTAATTTTCTGTAGAACAACATTTCTGCAGCATTAATACTTTTCTTTAACTTTTTGCTAAGAGTCCAGGTTTCTGCTCCATAACTGACATTTAACATTTTATATATCTTTTGACAGTTATGCACAAGTATTTCTGATACATCACTTTTTGTGTGTTAATTTCCCCAGTATTCTTGAGAGGGTAAGATTAGGTAAGGTTATACTGACACTTCCCTTGGTCAGTCTCAGACTCAAAGTAGTGGGATCAGCTGACTGGTCAACTTTGCTGTAAAAATGAACACTGGGCATTTTCTGTTGAGTACAAATTAACCTCCCAAAGATGGAGGAAATCTGCCTACTACACTGCACACACAAATGTCAGTGGATGAAAGACAGAACAGAATATCATGCACAACTTAGTCCCAGAAAATAAAGGACTTTTCTTGAGTTGTGGTAAAGCAAGTCAAGAAAAAAAAAGTTTATCTTGTTTATTATTATTTTTGTTCAGTTTTTTTTTTTCTGACCATATGAGCAACAATTAAAAGTAAAATCTCTGTTTCTATGTCATTAGGGCAAATTGGGGATATTTTTGTACTTGCAAGACCATCAGCACATGAAAGTGGGATGTGGTCAGTATCATGGCTGGCCACATTTACCTTCCCAGATTTCTCTGGTACCTATTTTTAGAGGCTGTATTGATGCTGGACCCTTTTTGGTGTGTACCAGAAAAAAAATCCTGCTGCTGGGACTTGAACTGGTACCACTGGGTTAATAAACTGAGCACCAAACCACTCAGCCAACTAGGCCACCCCCCTATGAGCAGTAAACAGAGTTAAAAAAACTTCCTATAGACAAGACAGTAAAACAGTTTCATTTTTTAATGTGGTAATCAAAGAAATCTCCGATATTTCACTGAATATTTTATTTGGTTTCTCTAACACAGTGCACCATTAAAAGACCCAAGAAAGAAATCTAAAAAAGTTAAGGAAGGTGACAAAAGTGTAAAGATGAGGTAAACTACAATTTAAAAAAAGAGACTGGACATGAAAATGATTATCTGATCTAGGACACCACAGGAGTAGTATTCCATAGTTTTGAAATGTTTATGACTGGCATTGTTCTTTTTATGGTTTACTGATATGTCATTTATCACAAAATATGATTTAGTTGAAAGTTTTATTGTCTTTATTACAAGAGGTCAAAAGAAGTATTGGGATAAGTGATAATATGTTGCTTGTTTCACTGTCAAAAACAAAGAAAGTATACTTAGAAAACATAGATTAAGATTCACAAATTTTAACAAATTCATGGTAAATAACAAAATAGGGAAAATAAAAGGATAAAGAAAGGTAAATGTAATTCTAATAGCAAGATGTAGTTTTATTTTACATTTCATCTCAAATACTAGAATTTGCATGGGTACTTTCCTCTACTCATAGCTTCTGAAGTTAGATCATAAAATTTCAAATTAAACTTATTTCTGTAAAGAGAAGGTTAAACTGCAGTAGATCCTCAGATTACCCTATCTTTTTTATTTTGATGGTACACTCAGAAAAACTGTTTCCTGTACATCTATCTTTTAATGTTGAATGCCCATCTCAGCTTTATCAAAGGATGAAGGAGGAGGAGGTGAAACATGAAGCAGTAAAACATGAATGGCTTGTTTAACCATCTTAACTGTCCTGCCCATCCCATCAAATGTCACACAGGACTTGCATTGTTGTTTTTCTGTTTTTGGTGAGTTTTTCAACCTCTTCAAGGTATCTATAATGTCCACTAATTTAGCTTTTTTTCGATAATGTTCTCTTTAGAGTTTCACACGCTTGACCTTTTTTCTTTGTTCTGTTGTGTCCCATTTGATAGCTTGTTTTGAGATCTCTGATTGTTTCATTTTGTTAAAAGCATCAGAAAAATAGTCAATACAGGTTTGCTGTAATCAGTCAAGGACACTGATGAGGCTATTGAAAAGGAGACTGGAGCAACCATGGACATGCAAAAAAAAAATACCTGTCCATTTTAAATTTTAACCCAAATGAACACTTGCTATTGTTCCCCATGGGATTTTTTTTTTCTTTTTTTGGTGTGTTTTATATTTCTGTGGATGAATTACATTTTTAAATTTATCAGTTTTAGATCATATTTTTATATCCTTTTCTATTTTTGTTACATTCTTTATTTGAGCATGATTCTTCCTTGATACAGTGACTTATGATTTTATTTAACCGTGATTACTATGGACAGTATAAAGTACAGTGACTTGTGATTTTATTTAATTGTGATTACTATGGACAGTATAAAGTACAGTGACTTGTGATTTTATTTAATTGTGATTACTATGGACAGTATAAAGTACAGTGATTTGTGATTTTATTTAACTGTGATTACTATGGATGGTATAAAGCAGAATCTCTCTTAACCAGCATAACGAAAACAACAGCATTTTCGAAGATCCAAATTTAAACCAGAAATTTAGGCCTATGAGATAAGAAAAATATGCAAAGGGCTTGCATTCTGGCAACACCGTCATATGCACAGCTGAGTCGTGTGGGGTGCATGACTTGAATGTTTATGAAGAGGAGATGCAGGCTTGGGTAGATGTAGACAATTCTGTTCTCGTCACTCAAACTTGATGACAATGAATTAATCAAACGTGTACGAGGAAATGAGAAAAATGATGAGGAGGATAAAGAAGATGAGGATGACAGCACACAGACCAAGAAAGTTATGTGGAAGGAAGCTCACAAAAGATTGCAGACTTCCATAACATTTGCCGAGCAATGTTCATCTACGTCAGCACATGATGTTATGAAACTTCATCGTATACACCGTGAATTTTTAAAGCTCTGGGATGACAATTTTGGGAGCTGACATGTACATAATGTATCTGCATATACATAATGAGATACCCTGAGGAAGGGACACATGTCTAATCATGAAATTTGTTTTTGTTTCATATACACCTTATACACATAGCCTGAAGGTAATTTTATACAATATTTTTGAAGTTATGTTATGTCATCACACTAATTAATTCAGTTTTCATGTGATAATATATACTATAATTTTTCAATGCTGAATTTGATTCTCTGGTATATAAATCACCTCTATCTTAATGCAAAGAAAACTAAATTGATGACAACTGACAAAACAAACAAAGCAGCTGAAATATGTATCAATGAGGAAAAACTGGAAGAAGTGGAGAGTTTTGAATATCTTGGATCACTGCTAAATAATAATGGAGATACAATGAGGGAAATTAAAAGGAGGACATCTATCGCTCTTCAGAAAGTAAAACAAATAAAGAATCTGTGGAGAGGAGCATACAGAACTACAAAAATAAGATTTTTAAGGGCATGCATCTTTCCCATCACAACATATGCCTGTGAGACCTGGACACTTAATAAAACAGCTGAGAAACACATAAATGCCTTTGAATGTAAATGCTACAGAAGAGTTCTTCAAATATCGTGGACAGAAAAAAGAACAAATATATCTATTCTACAAGAGCTTAATATTGAAGAAGGCTAGCTAGTAAAGAGGATTAAAGAGAAAAAACTTAAGTATTTTGGACACATTAAACGTCATGATAATTTAGAGAAGACCGTCTTGGAAGGGTACATAACGGGAAAAAGAAAGAGAGGAAGACCAAGGCGAAGATGGCTGCAAGACATTGTTGAGGATCTGCAAATGGATGCATCAGTGGCAGGCCATCTTGCTGACAACAAAGAGGCCTACAGGAGTGCTATTTGGGAGACAATGTTCCACAAGGGACATGCAAATGAATGAATGGTATATAAATTATGTGTTTTTAATTTTTAAAAAGCATGATTTTTTATATTAATTAATTCACAACAGTTTTCATGTGATAATATATACTATAATTTTTCAATGCTCAATTTGATTCTGTGGTATATAAATCACCTCTATCTTAATGCAAAGAAAACTAAATTGATGACAACTGACAAAACAAACAAAGCAGCTGAAATATGTATCAGTGAGGAAAAACTGGAAGAAGTGGAGAGTTTTGAATATCTTGGATCACTGCTAAATAATAATGGAGATACAATGAGGGAAATCTAAAAGGAGGACATCTATCGCTCTTCAGAAAGTAAAACAAACAAAGAATCTGTGGAGAGGAGCAGACAGAACTACAAAAATAAGATTTTTAAGGGCATGCATCTTTCCCATCACAACATATGCCTGTGAGACCTGGACACTTAACAAAACAGCTGAGAAACACATAAATGCCTTTGAATGTAAATGCTACAGAAGAGTTCTTCAAATATCGTGGACACAAAAAATAACAAATATATCTATACTACAAGAACTTAATATTGAAGAAGGCTAGCTAGTAAAGAGGATTAAAGAGAAAAAACTTAAATATTTTGGACACATTAAACGTCACGATAATTTAGAGAAGACTGTCTTGGAAGGGTACATAACGGAAAAAAGAAAGAGAGGAAGACCAAGGCGAAGATGGCTGCAAGACATTGTTGAAGATCTGCAAATGGATGCATCAGTGGCAGGCCATCTTGCTCACAACCGAGAGGCCTACAGGAGTGCTGTTTGGGAGACAAAGTTCCACAAGGGACATGCAAATGAATGAATGGTATATAAATTATATGAATGTGTTTTTAATTTTTAAAAAGCATGATTTTTTTATATTATTTATTTAACAATGGCCAGGAGATAAAAAAAATTACAGAGTTTCCCATGCTGCAATTTCTACAAATGGCATCACAAAACATGAACAAGTAACTTTTCAAATTATATTCAATTATCTGGCAAAATCCTGCATTTGGAATTGTGAGGTCCATTTGTTGTCGGTTAAGAGAGATTTTACTGTACTTTTTTAGCTTCTGTCATTATTAGAATTTGGTTAATTAATTATATACATCATTTTATGGTGACTGCAGCGGAAAGTATACCTTTTTTAACATTTTTATTTTAACATATTATGCAACAAATCCTTATCAATAGATGTTAGAGAACGAGTTCTAAAATGCTATACTGAACATGTCTTGTTATATGGAAGTGAATCATGGACAACAGGCAGGTCTGCACAAAAGTCATTGTAAGCAGCAGAAATGTGGTTTATTAGAAGAATGTTGTGAATTCCAAGGACAGCAAAAATAGCTAATGGAGAATGTTTGATAAGAGTTGGAGATAGAAAAAAATCTTGTCAAAAAAATAAGAGAGAGACATTGTACTTTCACAGGACATGCAATGAGAAGAGGGGGCATTGAAAATATTATAACAGGAAAAATAGAGAGAAGAAGAGCCAGGGGAAGACTGAGAGAAATGATACTGGACAGTCTGACAAGATGGTGTGAGGGAAGATCATAAACTGAGTTAATAGCCTGCATGAAGGATCATGCACTCCAGAAAAGCATAACAATTGGCATGGCACCTGGTGATGATGATGATGTAATATTGAATCATGCATACCACTGCAGTCAGGTGACAACACATGCAGGTTAACTGGCTTTCCATATTTCTAGCATATTTTTTTTTTAAAAGAGTAATCTGAGTGTGACAAACCTGCAAAGTTGGCATCTAAGCTTTCAAGATCATAAGTGAATAATAACACTTTCAGATCTGCAGTCTGTGGTTATTTGTCTTGTATAAGTTCCATGGAATGTCATACACATTTTCACATTCTGTGGAATGTATGCACGTGCAAGTTCTGTGAATGAGTGGGCATCCAGTATGAGCAGGAAGGATCTTTCCTCAAGAGTTTCACAAAGTACAGGGGAGAGAATTACTCCTGAAAAGTAAATTATATAAAAGATATGATCATTGGTCAAAAGATTGGTTGTTATTGTACTGAACTTGAATCTTTTAAATTTTTATCTCATTTTCATGAGAATTTTAGAATAAACCAGCATTTTATATTCATTAGTATTCTAAAACCATTTGTGAATAAAAATTACTGGAAGCAGCAGAAATGTAGTTTATTAAAGAATGTTGTGAATTCCCTGGATAGCAAAAATAACTAATGTATGAGAAGAGCTGGAGAGACAAAAAATCTTATGCAATGAGAAGAGGGGGCACTGAAAATATTATAACAACAGGAAAAACAGAGGGAAAAAGAGACAGGGGAAGACCAAGAGAAATGATACTGGACAGTCTGACGAGATGGTGTGGGAAGAGACTACCAACTGACCTAATGGCCTGCATGAAGGATCGGGTACTCTGGAGAAGCATAACAGCCAACACCAGTTGGCATGGCACCTGATGATGATGATTTATGAATATTCCTGTATATCCTAGTTTTATATTGTAAAGTACTTTTAAAATTCATAGATGTTTCCAGAACAGAGTCATCAATGCAGACTGCTTTAACACTTATAGGAGTACACTGTCTCTCTTCATTTCAGTTCCATACAGAGAATGCAGTACAAACTGTATCTGTCCTAGGTCACATATCTATGTTCATTTCAGGTTTTCCCCATATTTATCTATTCACTTTTTTTCATCTTTACATTTTATTTAGACTCTTCACTTTTCTTTAACATTCATGGCAGGAACAGGCACCTTATTAAGGCACCACCACCACCATCATTACCAGTCCTCTGTACTCCCAATGGAACATAAAGACATCAACAAGGGTTCCTCAGCCAATCCTATCCTGAGCAAATCAGGATACCTCAGACCATGTCTTTCTCGCTTCCTCTAGCTCTAACTGTGTTGCGCACCTTCATGTTCCTAAAGGCCTGCCCCTTTTTCTTTTTTCCTTGAAGTGTCAAAGCCAAGGTGTCTTTTTTCCATCTGTAGGTATGTGGCCCCAGCCATATCTGTCTTTATCTTTTAGCCTCTTTAGTAATGTTCTCAATGCCTGTTCGTTGGGTTATTTTTGTTTGTCATGCATTCTTCCCAGCGTACTCTTAAAATTTTCCTAAGGCATCTTCCTTAAGATTCTCTCAATCTGCCTTTAATTCTCCAGTTGATTCTTCATGTTTCAAGGCAACACAGTGATGATGTTTTCACCTGTATCTTTATTAATTTTTACCACCTCTGTTTTCATCATTAATTAAGAAAACATAGTTTACCATGAAACATTCTAGAGATTAAAATTGTATTGTAAAGGTAGGAGAGTGTTTTAACAATTTTTCTTACAGCTTAATTAAATATATGACAGATTAGTACTGTGGTATAAGACTTAAGAGAATTTATATTGTGTTTTTCGACAAAAGCATATTCCAGTGGCATGAAAAGAAAGATTAACATGAGAAATAAAGAGTGGTTGGTTAAACATTTTTTTTAAAAAGACAGACTGGAGAAAGAGCCAGCAGTTGATCTATAAGAGAAGCACAAGCAAAGTTGTTCCTTATTAAGAAACTTGGTGGCCCATGCCAGTTACAGTTGCTACAGTGTTTGAATCTGGGAGTTTGAGTTGGTGCCATGGAGTCAGTTATGTTTTGAGTTGGTACCATGGAGTCAGTTATGTTTTGGCTGAGTCAGTGTCAACAGATTCTTGTTATTCTCCTACAAGGCTAGGGTCAGAGACAGAGTCAGACAATGAATCAATGACTTCATCAGCCCCTAACACTGACTTGAAAAATACTGCATGGAAGATCTATTTCTGGGTAGAGAAGGTACTGGATAATCAATTTTATATGAACCAAATAATGGTGAAACTAGAATATTCATAAGAAAATCTGAGCAGTAAAATTTTGAATACTAAAACAAATATTTCTTCAGGAATTATGGGTACAAGAAGTAAACTAATATTTCAGCCAAATTAGATCTAAGCAGAAAGTGAAATTTTAAACATTAGTGTCCACTGTATTTGCAGCAATTACATGGCAGCATATAGGAAATAAATTTTAAATGTAGCATTAAATTTCTAGTAATAATCATAACGCTGATATTAACATTTTTGGCAAGGAGCCTTGTTTTGATAAATCTGCTATTCATATTTGGCCACCTAGAAAATTAAATATTTGTACTGGACCAAAAACTTAAAACTCGATATTCGGTGTATCTGTTTCTATGGTACCTCACAGAGAGAAAAGTCATACAGCATCCTGGAAGATGAAAATAAAGGACAAGTATTTACCTGAACTTAACAAACCTGTGAAAGTTTTGAAAGGGGAACTTACTCGGTAGCAGTTGCTGAATACAGAGGTCCCATAGACGTAACGGTACTTTTGACCCCCACACATTCCATAGTTGATGCGAGGCAGCTCCATAATGATCTTCTCTGAGAGAAGTAACACTTTATAAACAGATATCTGGTAAGATGACAGGCGTGCCCATTTCTTCTATTATCTTGTTCATGTGCTGCTTAATGCTGATGATGTAATGATTTGCTTGTGCAGTCTATGTAAATGTTGAAATTTTATCTCTCTCTCCTGAATTAATTTCTATGCTTCGGCAGAATAGATTCTGATGAGAAATTTTGCTAAAAAGGTATTAGATGGATATTACTCCAAAATGTTAAAATATGGGTTGGTTTGGAAGTGTGCTACTTTTCACATTATTTAGGCTTTGCCTAAATATCATTCTGAGCATTTACTCACACGTGTGCAAGATCTACCAGTGTTAGTTTGGAGCAAATAAGAAGTTCTCTGACCAAGATTTGTGTTGATCTCATTTTTGGCTTTTTCCTTCAAGTTTCTTGTACTTCAGTATTACATTCAACTCTTCATACTTGTATGACCTTTGTAATCTTTCTCCAGAACCACATCTTCATTGTTTGTTAAGTTGTTATATTTACATTCTTGAACTTCTTAGCTTCTTGACCCAGTGACAGTTAAGCTTAAGTCTGTGTATCTCAGAAGAAACAGTGCAGAACTTATAAAATCTTTAATTTGGATAGCCTTCTCAAGATTTGTAAGCATTCCAAGTATTTATATAATTTTATTGAATAAATTACTTTTTAAAACATAAATTTATATTGTTGATTTTGAATTACTGAATTCTTGTGTATAAATCATTGATGATGTAAGACGGAGGCATGAAGTGGATGGAATGAACATGACTGAGAGGAAAGCTGTATGAAGGAAAATGTTGAAGAATGGGAAATGAAAAAAGAAAACAAAAGAGAAACACTCCACATGAAAGACAGATCAAAACTGATGGGGAGAAACTGCAGTGAATGAATGTTGCACTGAATGGGATATAGCAAAGAAAGGCTACGTAAAAAACACACCAATCATTTAGTGTTGTGGGTGCTACCGATATGGATGTGAAACACAAACACTTATCTAATCACTAGAAAAGAGCATAACAGCATTTGAAATGAAATGTTATAAAAAGACACTTAGAATATCATGAATAGAAAGAAAATCAAATGGAAATATTGATTGGATTAGGTGTCACAGAAAACTGGCTCATAAACACTATCAAAATTAGAAAGCTGAGATACTTCTGCCCCATCAAGTGACACAATGTCTTGGGCAGGTTGATACTAGATGGCATAGTGCATAGTAAGGGATGATCTCGCAGCACGTGGAGTCAGGACATCGCGGAAAGTGAATATGTCATTGCAAGATGCCGGTCAACTTCAGCAAGACCACACTGGATTGAGGGAGGCAGTGAAAGAAACGACATTCTGGAAAGGACACATCACATGAAGATGAGGATGTCACTGAGATAAGCTCAGTGTTAAAATGATGATAAATGGTGATAATAGGTAACTGTCTGGATTTTCGTCGCGTCCATGGGCACACCAAAGAATGTCCTCCAGGGAGCTGCCATGCTACACTCTTCAGAAAGCTCCAGAACGAAAGTGACAACTTCAATCCTTACCTTGTTCTGCTGACTGTTGTGACATGAGGTCACTGTCAGAATCGAAGGTTGTGGGCTGCTAATGTTAGCATGAGTTGAAACCTCTGCTATCATATACAAAGAGCTATAAAACATATTAGCTACAGACTATGAGAAGTGAGCGTTCATTTTACTGCCTAGCAAGACATCACATGATTAAGGGAATGATTATCTGTTTGATCACTGTCCAAGAACGAGGATGAATGCACATTAGAGATGAGACAGGAGCTTCCATGGATGTCTCTAGAGTTCAGAATAGTCCTTTCTAACTATTTAAAGCGCTTGAGCTATTGTAAAGCAACATAATGACGTTTTACAATACATACCTTCTATATCACATCTTTTAGGAGTGTACCAACAATAAAGAATGATAAAATTTCGAAGATGATAAATTCTGTATCGTTCCTACTTTCTCTTATACTGTATTCAGACGAATTCAATGAAAGTAGTTCCTTTTGAAACTTAAAAGTTGCTAACTCACCTCAATAGAAATTTAAATTTAATAGTACACGATGTCAACGTAAACATTTTTAATTTAGTCTGTCTGTTGTTGTTGTTGTTGTTGTTGTTGTTGTTGAAATAATATCCTTTCTTTGATCACAAGAATTTAATGTTCAGAACTATTTTATTCCGCGCAATGGACACCTGACAAGTTTGACCTAAAGGTGCTCACTGGAACCTTCCATGGTGCTTCAGCTGTAGCGATTATCTTCGAGTACTCACGCACTTTTGAAAGACATCAGTTTTATGTTCCAGACCAGATATTTGTTATGTGATTTTTTTGGTGGTTTTGTTTCTGAATTGGTTTTCATCGACCTCAAATTATCTTTAACCATGAGTAAATAATGAAATAATAAACGTGTGGTTTTGTGCTCACACAGAAGAAGGGATGAGTGAATGGCTCCAGATTGAAACAGGTGTGAAACAAGGATGTATACTGTCTCCTTTACTTTTTGGGATTACAATAGACTTCATAATGAAAAAATGCTGCACAGGTATTGACTGGGTACATGGGACCCAACTAGAAGATCTTAATTTTGCTGATGACATAACTCTTATCAGTAATAATGTGAATTTCATGCAAGAAAAAACAGATAGCCTGTCTTCACTGGCTAGCAAAATAGGACTTGAAATTAATAAGGACAAAACAAAAATAATGAAACTTCCCATTAATCTAAATGGAAAAATACACGTAGAAGGGACAGATATTGAAGAAGTCAATCAATTTGCATACCTTGGCAGCTACATAGACCAGGATGGTGACACTAGAAAGGAAGTTAGGATCAGAATTGCAAAAGCAGGATCAATCTTGAAGAATCTTGAGAACATATGGAATTCAAAAGTTATAAGCACAAAAACCAAGTTAAGACTATTCAATTCAAATGTAATATCCACCCTCATTTATGCATGCGAAAGCTGGAAAACAACTAAAGAAATAGAAAATAAATTAGACTCTTTTGAAAACAAATGCCTAAGGAAAATACTCGGCATCAAGTGGAATGAATTCAAGAACAATGCAGAGATAAGAGAGATGATTGAACAACAACCAGTCTCATGGGTGATCAGGAAAAGGAGATGGACATATGTTGGTCATTTGATGAGAAGAAATGATCAGAGAATCCCAAAACAAGCTATCAAGTGGAACACAACAGGCCGAAGAAAAAGAGGCAGACCACGTGAAACTCTGAAGAAGACATTATTAAGAGAGGCCAAATTAACAGACATAAAATCCTTTGATGAGGTTGAAAGACTCGCCGAAGACAGGAAAAATTGGCTAACTACTTTGCGAGCCCTATGTGACGTTTAACGGCACAGGAAGGATATAAGATAAGATTTGTGCTCACACATTCAAGTTGCTATATAGTCAGTGTGGGAGGAAACACATTCATTTTTCACAATAGCACTGAACTAGCAAGGGAAGTGACTCCTCAAAGAGATTGTGGCACTTATATCGGCTACTGACGTTCTGATTAATCGAATGGATACCTCGGTCAGTTATGATAAAGAAACTACCTTTGCAATCGGAGACTGTGCAGTCTACAAGACGAGAAGCACCAAATTATACTGAATACACGGCAGTCAGTGTATATAATCCAACCTGAACTTCGGGGTAGAAGAATGAAACACCAGGTAGAAGTCCAGAAATTATCGTGCTTCAAAGGGCGCATAACTCTAGTCAGAAATGCCTGAAGGAGGCTGCCAACATTTGATAAAGATAGTCAGATGTATAGATCAACGCAAGCAGACTCACCTGGCAGCATGAAGTCGGGTGTAATGATTACCGTATTCTTAGATTCGAAGTCCACCATAGCCGTGGCTCTGGTGTGAGGCAAGGTGACCAGATTCATATCACAAGGCACCTGTAGCGGGCACAACAGAAAATTGATCTTCAGCCAAAAAAATGTTACAAGACAAGTTAACTTAAATATAAACGTTGATGTCAAAATTAGAAGGGAGAGGGAAAAAAAAAACAAAAGATCCCTGGCAATGAACTGATCTTTTTTCTGAACTTTAAAAAAGACAATCTAAAAACAGCAAGTGTTGATAGCAAAGAATTTTATAAATACAATAATAATACCGCCTGATATTCCCTTCACTGAGCACATGAGGCACTTTATAGGAGTAGTAGAGCCACCTACTACCCAACTTCGCTCTCTGAGATTACCGCCAGTTGGTCCGCGCCTGCTTATTTGGGTAAATCCTTATTCATAGGCATCCTCCATATCTGGACAACTTTCACCATCCGCCACATGTGACGCGCTGGGTTGGGGATGGTCACCCCAGCTTTAACCAGATTCTTTACCTTCGATATCTATTACTTTTAATCTTCAATAAAATGGCGAACTTATTTTCACATATGCTATGTTCATCTACACATAGTTCATGGTATACTCATCACAGAAGTTATCTTGAACCCATCGCCTATCATAGAAGTTATCTTGAACCCAGCGCTCGTTACAGAAGGTATCTTGAACCCAGCGCTCATCACAGAAGGTATCTTAACCCAGCGCTCATCACAGAAGGTATCTTAACCCAGCGCTCATCACAGAAGGTATCTTAACCCAGCGCTCATCACAGAAGGTATCTTAACCTAGCGCTCATCACAGAAGGTATCTTAACCCAGCACTCATCACAGAAGGTATCTTGAACCCAGTGCTCATCACAAAAGGTATCTCACCTTAGCGCTCATCACAGAAGGTATCTTCACCCAGCGTTCATCACAGAAGGTATCTTAACCCAGCGCTCATCACAGAAAGTATCTTAACCCAGCGCTGATCACAGAAGGTATCTTGAACCCAGCGCTCATCACAGAAGGTATTTTGAACCCAGCGCTCATCACAGAAGGTATCTTAACCCAGCGCTCATCACAGAAGGTATCTTGAACCCAGCGCTCATCACAGAAGGTATCTTACCTTAGCGCTCATCACAGAAGGTATCTTGAACCCAGCGCTCATCACAGAAGGTATCTTCACCCAGCGCTCATCACAGAAGGTATCTTAACCCAGCGCTCATCACAGAAAGTATCTTGAACCCAGCGCTCATCACAGAAGGTATCTTACCTTAGCGCTCATCACAGAAGGTATCTTAACCCAGCGCTCATCACAGAAAGTATCTTGAACCCAGCGCTCATCACAGAAGGTATCTTGAACCCAGCGCTCATCACAGAAAATACCTTAACACAGCGCTCATCACAGAAGGTATCTTAACCCAGCGCTCATCACAGAAGGTATCTTGTACCTAGCGCTCATCACAGAGGGTATCTTAACCCAGCGCTCATCACAGAAGGTATCTTGAACCCAGCGCTCATCACAGAAGGTATCTTAACCCAGCGCTCATCACAGAAGGTATCTTAACCCAGCGCTCATCACAGAAGGTATCTTAACCCAGCGCTCATCACAGAAGGTATCTTGTACCTAGCGCTCATCACAGACGGTATCTTAACCCAGCGCTCATCACAGAAGGTATCTTAACCTAGCGCACATCACAGAAGGTATCTTACCTTAGCGCTCATCACAGAAGGTATCTTGAACCCAGCGCTCATCACAGAAGGTATCTTCACCCAGCGCTCATCACAGAAGGTATCTTGAACCCAGCGTTCATCACATAAGGTATCTTGAACCCAGCGCTCATCACAGAAGGTATCTTACCTTAGCGCTCATCACAGAAGGTATCTTAACCCAGCGCTCATCACAGAAGGTATCTTAACCCAGCGCTCATCACAGAAGGTATCTTGAACCTAGCGCTCATCACAGAATTTATCTTGAACCCAGCGCTCATCACAGAAAGTATCTTAACCCAGCGCTCATCACAGAAGGTATCTTAACCCAGAGCTCATCACAGAAGGTATCTTGTACCTAGCGCACATCACAGAAGGTATCTTAACCCAGCGCTCATCACAGAAGGTATCTTGAACCCAGTGCTCATCACAAAAGGTATCTTACCTTAGCGCTCATCACTGAAGGTATCTTAACCCAGCGCTCATCACAGAAGGTATCTTAACCCAGCGCTCATCACAGAAGGTATCTTGAACCCAGCGTTCATCACAGAAGGTATCTTAACCCAGCGCTCATCACAGAAGGTATCTTAACCCAGCGCTCATCACAGAAAGTATCTTGAACCCAGCGCTCATCACAGAAGGTATCTTGAACCCAGCGCTCATCACATAAGGTAATTTGAACCCAGCGCTCATCACAGAAGGTATCTTAACCTAGCGCTCATCACAGAAGGTATCTTAACCCAGCGCTCATCACAGAAAATACCTTAACACAGCGCTCATCACAGAAGGTATCTTGAACCCAGCGCTCATCACAGAAGGTATCTTAACCCAGCGCCCATCACAGAAGGTATCTTGAACCCAGCGCTCATCACAGAAGGTATCTTGAACCCAGCGCTCATCACAGAAAGTATCTTAACCCAGCGCTTATCACAGAAGGTATCTTCACCCAGCGCTCATCACAGAAGGTATTTTAACACAGCGCTCATCACAGAAGGTATCTTGAACCTAGCGCTCATCACAGAAAATATCTTGAACCCAGCGCTCATCACAGAAAATATCTTGAACCCAGCGCTCATCACTGAAAGTATCTTGAATCCAGTCTGCATACCGGGGGGGGGGGTCTCAGACAACCAAATTCAAATTTTTGTACGTGTTTGTGTTTTGTAATTTCTGCTGTTTATGGCGAAAGCATACTGCTGAAATATTGGATTACTTACTTTTTAGTTTATACTTGATCAGCCTACTGGTTCTGTCCCATTTTCTTATATATGTAAAACTGAGCTATGTCCATCTACCTACACATACTCCACTAGAACTAGTTTTAAAGCAGTCATCATTACATTAAAAAAAATCATGCGACACGGACAGGCTGTGGCGTCAATGCTCTTATTTCCTTGATCTGTTTGAACACCAGAGGGTAACGTGGTAAGTATCACGACTGGCATCATCTCGTTCCTTAGTTCCATGATGAGCCAGGTACATATTTTTACGGCATTCATAAAAAAAAGTAAAATTCCCGTTTCCATGCCATTAAGGCGTAAGGGGGAAAACGGTGTTAGGCCCGTATTTTCCATGACCTTCAGCACATGAAAGTCTGATGTGGTAAGTATCATGCCTGGCCGCTTTACCTTCCCAGATTTCTCTCGTACCCATGTTTAGAGGCTGGGTGAAGCCCGGGGCCTTTTTGGTGTGTACCAGAAAAGGTTGAAAGACTCGCCGAAGACAGGAAAAATTGGCGAACTACCTTGCGAGCCCTATGTGACGTTTAACGACACAGGAAGGATGTAAGATAAGAAAAAAAAATCCCACTTCTGGGACTGAACCTGGTGCCACCAGATAAGTAAACCGAGCGCCCTAACCACTCTGCTACGTAACCAGGTCGCCTGTATCCATCAACACACAAACAATTTTAGATTAGCAATCTTTCCTTATCAATGAATGTTAGAAAAGGAGTCCTAAAATGCCATATTGAACTTATCTTGTTATATGGAAGTGAATCATGGACAATAGGCAAGTCTGCACAAAAATCGTTAGAAGCAGCAGAAATGTGGTTTATTAGAAGAATGTTGCGAATCCCCTGGACAGCAAAAATAACTAATGGAGAATGTATGAGAAGAGCTGGAGAGACAAAAAATATTGTAAAAAATAAAATAAGAGAGAGACACTGTACTTTCATAGGAGAAGAGAGGGCGTTGAAAATATTATAACAACAGGAAAAATAGAAAGAAGAAGATCAAGAGGAAGACCAAGAGAAATTATACTGGACAGTCTGACGAGATGGTGTGAGAGGAGATCACCAACTGAGCTGATGGCCTGCATGAAGGATCGTGTACTCTGGAGAAGCATAATAGCCAACGCCAGTTAGCACGGTACATGATGATGATGATGAGTCTTTCAGAGGTCATATGCTAAGCTGAATAACATGTCTGGACCTAGTTTTCTATCTGATTATCTTTGCCTTTGTAATCGGCCTAAGATTGGCTCGGCAGAGCTCTACAGATTTTAAAACAGATTACCAACTGTGGAACGCGGATATGGCAATGAATTCAGGAATGGCTGGTGCAGATATGCTCTGAAATGTTTAAACAACCCCTGTTACAAGTTTCACAGTATCACAATTTTCTTCTGCCGCCAGATAATCAATAAAATTTTAAAAAATAGTTCCGACTGGCGATTTAACCAATCACTTGTGAGGCAAATCTAAGACCGAAGTATAGCTGGAATGGTTAGCTGTTGGTAGCTTAAAAACAAACGAGTAGATAATGAAATAGCGGCACAGTTTTTGAAACCATCCTGGAAAGTATTCCTTCATGCAGATATTTGGATCCTTAATAGTTATATCTGCCTTTCTTGTCGACGAGAGAGACAGACAGACAGATAAACAGACAGACAGATAGACAGAGCAAACCTTAGTTTCAAAGGGTGAAGTACCGTGCATGCATGACCATCTGAAATTCTGCCCTTTATCTCAGACGGTCATTTGCTTATCCCTTGCGGAACTTTGCCTTCCTAACAGCTCTCCTATAGTTCTCTCGGTTGTAAGCAAGATGTCATGCATCCATTTGCAGATTATCATCGATGTCTTGCAGCCATCTTCGTCTTGGTCTTCCTCTTTCTTTTTTCTCAATTTGTACCCTTCCAAGACTGATTTCTCTATATTCTCATGATGTTTGATATGTCCAAAATATTTAAATTTCCTCTGTTTAATCTTCTTTACTAGCCAGCCTTCTTCAGTATTAAGTTTTTGTAGTATGGATATACTTGTTCTTTGTGTCCATGATATATGAAGGACTCTTCTATAGCATTTATATTCAAAGGCATTTATGTGTTTCTCATCTGTTTTGTTAAGTGTCCAGGTCCCTCAGGCATATGTTGCGATTGGAAAGATGCACGCCCTTAAAAATCTTATTAGTGTAGATCTACCCGTTCCTCCCCACAGCTTCTTTAGTTGTTTTAATTTTTGAAGAGCGATAGATGTCCTCCTTTTTCCCTCATTGTATCTTCAGTATTAGTTATTAATGCCCTTCATCTATCAAACTTTAATTCAAGCCCAATCACGAGAGAGAGAGAGAGAGAGAGAGAGAGAGAGAGAGAGAGAGAGAGAAAGAGAGAGCTAGACAGGTTGCAGGAAGAAAAGTAGGTGGAAAGTTTAAAAAGAAATACCTGGCAAGCTTTATATTGTTACAACACGATAGACTGTATGAAATACTCATCAGACACCTTTGTCGTGTCCGACTTGAAGTTAAAAAAAAACAAAACAAAACTTTCAATATTTCCCACAGAACAAAGGAAGGGGAAGTAGACATTCGTTTTTTTTTTCGAAAATTTTACAATTCATTCTACGTATCTTACTCGAAAAAATTACATTAAATTATCACACCACCACGGTCTAGAAAAATCTTCACATTAATCTACATTTAGTCCAGAGAACTTCCTTATAGCATAACTTTTGTGGCTTGATTGCTTGTCTTTATTATAAATTATCACGTTAATCCACTCACACTTTATTTGCATATAATCACATAGGTTTTCTCCCCTCGTACGAAGTTCTTCTGCGGCAGAGATTAAAAATTGCTTTTCTCCCGCGCTCACAGAAAAGTAATGTAAAATAGGCTGTGCCTTCTCTCTCGGTTTTAATAACTATACTTTCTTGAGCATAAATAATAACAATAATAACAGAATAAATCATAACACCTGATATGAGCATTCACATAAATATGGGGAGGGTAGTAAAAGAGGAATTCGCAGGAGTGTCATGATCAAAGACCAATGGAAAGAGGTGGAAAGAGGGACAGAGAGAGACATAGAGATAGACAGAGAGATACATTGAGGGACAGAGAGAAACAGAGACAGAGACAGACAGACAGAGAGAAAGACACAGAGAGAGGTGGAGAGAGAGGCAGAAAGAGAGACTGACTGATTGATCTTTATTTCCAAAGGGTTAAGAATTGGGCACACAGGGCCGTCTGACATTCTGCCCTTTATCATACAACTTTCACTCTGTTCCAGACATTCTAGAAATATGCTGCTCATATAACCAACATAACTAACATTGGAAAGCTGAGAGACACAAAATAAAATTAAAGTATAACATTCACATTTCACTCTTATCCATGCACTCATTACAGAAAGTAACTATATATGAGGGGAAGTCACTAAGTAACTCGCAAATTGAAATATTTTATCAGTGGCGGTTATCAGGTAGTATTTAAATATATCTTTAGATAGTACCATCATCCAACTTCATAACAGTTGTATCTAGGGGGCGCTGAGAGTTACATGCGCATGCGCAAAGCAATAGCAAAATGGCTACCCAACTGTTAGTGTGTAACAAAGAAGAACAGAGAAGTGTAATGCGATTTTTGTGAGCTAAAGGACATTCATAAGGAAATGATTGCAGTTTATGCTGAAAAGTGTTTATCACGTAAAGCGGTCTATAACTGGGTAAACGAATTTTCTCAGGCGACGCGCGAAAATGTTGACAAAAATTCAAGATTACGCCTTCTGCGGGGAAGGTTATGCTGACAGTATTCTGGGATTATCAAGGAGTGTTGTTAACCAAGTTCCAGAAGTATGGTGACAGTGTGAATTCTGTGTCGTACTGCGAAGTTCTGTCGATGCTACGGGACGCAATTCGAAGAAAACATCCTGGTCTGCTGACTAGAGGTGTGCTTCTCCTTCATGACAATGCCAGGCCATATACGGCTCGATTAACCCAAGAGAAAATTAGCCAGTTGGGTTGGGAAGTTCTTGAACATCCACTCTATAGTCCTGACTTAGCTCCAAGTGATTTTCACCTGTTTGGTCCATTGAAAAACCACCTTGGCGGGAGAAGATTCTCGAGTAACGAAGAGGTGGAAATAGGAGTAAAAGAATGGTTCAGGCACTTTACAGCTTGTTTTGGGATTCTTTGATCATTTCTTCTCATCACATGGCCAACATATGTCCATCTCCTTTTCCTGATCACCCATGAGACTGGTTGTTGTTCAGTCATCTGTCTTATCTCTGCATTGTTCTTGAATTCGTTCCACTTTATACTGAGTATTTTCTTTAGGCATTTGTGTTCAAAAGAGTCTAATTTCTTTTCTATTTCTTTAGTTGTTTTCCAGCTTTCGCATGCATAAATGAGGGTGGATATTACATTTGAATTGAATAATCTTAACTTTGTTTTTGTGCTTATAACTTTTGAATTCCATATGTTCTCAAGATTCTTGAAGATTGATGCTGCTTTTGCAATTCTAATCCTAACTTCCTTTCTAGTGTCACCATCCTGGTCTATGTAGCTGCCAAGGTATGCAAATTGATTGACTTCTTCAATATCTGTCCCTTCTACGTGTATTTTTCCATTTAGATTAATGGGAAGTTTCATTATTTTTGTTTTGTCCTTATTAATTTCAAGTCCTATTTTGCTAGCCAGTGAAGCTATCTGTTTTTTCTTGCATGGAATTCACATTGTTACTGATAAGAGTTATGTCATCAGCAAAATCAAGATCTTCTAGTTGGGTCCCATGTACCCAGTCAATACCTATGTTACCTGTGCAGCATTTTTTCATTATGAAATCTATTGTAATTCCAAAAAACAAAGGAGACAGTATACATCCTTGTTTCACACCTGTGTCAATCTGGAACCATTCATTCATCCCTTCTTTTGTTTTGACTGCACAAACATGTCCATTGTAGAAAGTAACTACATACATATATAAATGACTACAGAAAGCAAATACATACATATATAAATGACAACAGAAAGTATCTACACACATATATAAATGACAACAGAAAGTAACTACATACATATATAAATAACTACAGAAACTAATTACATCCGAGGGACGTTCAGAAAGTAATGCACCACATAGTTTTTACAGCTAATAATGAAGACAGATGCATGAAATTTTGCACACTTTAAATATGGCATGTGCTGATTGCGTGAACCAAATTGCACTGCAACTGGCCAAAAAATATGGCTGCCCTAAACGTTGAAATTGATCGTGTTAGCAACTTGCGACTTGTGATAGAATTTCTCGTTGCAGAGAAGGAAACTGTTGTGAACATTCACAAGCATCTATGTGATGTGTATGGAAGTTTTGCAGTCGACAGGAGTACAGTCAGTCGCTGGATTCAGAGAATCAAAGAATCAATAAGTGGGGATAAGGAGTTGCATGATCGGCCGCGCTGTTGACGTCCTGCCACAGCCACCAAGGCAGAAATGTTGAAATTCGCTGAAGGCATTATTCTTACTGATAGGCGTATCAACAATTGGCTTCAAGCTGTCAGTCAGCAATGGTAGTGGCAATGCAGTTATAAAAGCTCTCGGAGTTTCTAGGGTTTGCGCAAGATTGGTTCCTCGAAATCTCACAACTGAACATCGATTGCAAAGGAAAGCAATTTCTTCTGAATTGTTGGAGCATTTCAGTGCTGAGGGAGAGAACTTTTTGGCTAAGATCGTAACAGGTGACGAAACCTGGGCACATAATTTTGAACCTGAGACAAAAAGACAGTCAATGGAGTGGCATCATCCGCAATCACCACGAGGAAAGAAATTCAAGACAAATCCTTCAGCTGGAAAGGCCATGATCACTGTCTTTTGGGACACTGAAGGTGTGATTCTTGTGGATGTTATGACAAGAGGAGAACTTGCATTAAGGCATTGAAAAAACTCAATCAACGTTTTCGCAGAGTTCGGCCGCAAAAGAATCCAGCAGACCTGCTTCTTCTCCTTCACGACAATGGGCACCCTCAAACAAGTCTGGCAATATGGGAAGCAATCACCAAATTGGGTTGGACTGGACTACCCTATCCACCCTATAATCCAGATTTGGCACCCTCTGATTTCCATCTGTTTGGTCCACTTAAAGATGCACTCCGAGGGGTAAGATTTGAAGATGACGAAGGAGTGATTCATGCAACGAAGAGATGGCTACAGAATCAAGAGAAAATCTGATACGGGCTAGAAATACATGCACTTGTTTCGCTCTGCCGTAAAGTTAATGGGGATTATGTTGAATAATACCAATGTTTACATGACATATCCATGTATATTGTGTATAAATTTCATGCTTTTTGAATAAACAGCTCCTGAGAAAAACGATGTGGTGCATTACTTTCTGAACGCCCCTCGTCCATAAATAAATGACTAAAGAAAGTAACTACATACATATATAAATGACTATCTCATTCTTTAATGAGATACATAAAGAGGTTGTTTCGTTCCCTGTAACAGAAAGTTTTTTGCCATATGATATACACATAAGTGTTCACACGGTAGATTATACGTTTTCTAGGTAAACAAACAAAAAAAAACCTGGATTTTTTTCTGCTTGAACACCGTCCAGAACCTTCTGTTGTTAAATGTTCATTCATTAGTTATGTGCCGGATAGCGTTGGCGATCATGCCTCTCTGTTTTGTGCGATTGTTGGTGTTTCCAATCAGTTCCAATGCTTTTCTTTTGCTTTTCCTCATACTTTTGGTCAGTCCCTGAAATGCTTTTTTTTTTTTTTAACTTGGCCTCATTCTCCATTTTTCCCTTGAGTTTTATTACCAAGTTCTCTAACTTCTGTATTCTTATTACATGTCCATGAAATTTTGATGATCTTTTTCTTATAATTTTAACTAGGCTTCTTATCTTGTCTTGTCTTATCTCTTTCCTCATTTGTTTTTCCGTGTTGGGGGTGGGGGTGGGGGTGCGTGGGGCAGAATGGTCGTCTTGATAGGTCTCGGCGTTTTGCGCCACGCAATGAGATATTTAAGGTTTCTGTAACTTCTTTCCTTCATCTCTTGCGTGGGTGGCCTCTTCCTTTGTCTCCTGGGATTCTTAGCGTGGGCGCTTTGTGTGGTATTCTGTTAGGCGGGTGGCCAAACTATTTCACTTTTTCTGGATATAATGTAATACTGGTGTTACTCCAACTGCTTTTTTGTTGTTCTGAAACTTCTATCAAGACCTATCCATTATTTCCGCCTCTGGTTGTTCAGGATATTTGTCACACACTTTTGCTAAATACAAAGGTAAAATCTCCGTTTCCATGCCACTAAGGCATACTGGGGATACGGTGTTAGGCCTGTATTTCCAAGATCATCGGCATATGAAAGAGTGATGTGGTCAGTATCACGCCTGGCTGCGTTTACTTGCCCATATTTCACTGCCACCCATTTCCGAGGCTGAACAGACCGACCCCGGGGCCTTACTGATGTGTACCAGAAAAAAAATCTTGCTGGGACTTGAACCCGGTACTATTGGATCAGTAAACCGAGCGCCTAACCACACATGATTAGTGAATTTGCTAAATGTGGCTAACTTTTATTTTATTGTATGTTTGTTTACCTTCAGGGGATGATTGTGTTCAGTAACCTTTCTTTTACAGAAAAATAGTGCAGATTACAAACTGATGTATTTCAGCTTTCAAACTTGTTAAGGACAAACATTACCCAATCTTTAGGTAGCGCTTCTGATCAGTTTTCGAGTCAGTTTTCTCCGTTGCTGGAGTTCAGCGTCTGACTTCTTCCAGAGTAAAAACTTTATTCTGGCATAATATATTTGTCCCCGATTATTGACTTTAAGACATGTGGTAACTCGACTTAGAGACATGAAGTAACTCGACTTAGAGACATGTGGTACCTCGACTTAGAGACGTGTGGTAACTCGACTGAGAGACATGTGGTAACTCGACTGAGAGACATGTAGTAACTCGACTGAGAGACATGTGGTACCTCGACTTAGAGACATGTAGTACCTTGACTTAGAGACATGTGGTAACTCGACTTAGAGACATGTGGTACCTCGACTTAGAGACATGTGGTACCTCGACTTAGAGACATGTGGTACCTCGACTTAGAGACATGTGGTACCTCGACTTAGAGACATGTGGTAACTCGACTTCGAGACATGTGGTACCTTGACTTAGAGACATATGGTAACTCGTCAGATCCTCGCACATTGGTTCTCCATACCTAAAGTTCTCAAAACGAAAAAAAAGGGACAAGAATGGGTTAACCCTTTCACTCCTGAATTAGTTTCCATGCTCTGTCAGAATAAATTTTGATGAGAAATTTTGGTGGATAGAAACTGAAGGAAAGTTACAGTGCAGTAGAATTAGAAATAGAGGGAGACAGAAAAAGAAGTTACTGGATGGGCTGTCAGTGTGGCTTGAAAGAAAGTCACCGGCGGATCTCATAATCAAGTCTAAAGATAGGGAGTTGTGGAGAGAAATGATCGCCTACGCCACGTGGCACGGCACTTGATAAATTGATTGAGAGTTAGAAATGTGCTACTTTTATTTAGATTTCGAGTAAATATCATTCTGAGTATTAGTTTGCGTAGGCCTTCAAGATCTACCATCTCCGGAAGTGTTGTTTTGCAGTAAAAGAGTTAATGGTCCGCATAATTTTAGACGTAACAAAAGCTTGGAGATTTGTTCTTACTTACATTCTCAACCTGAAGTGGTAGAACAAATCTGGCAAAAGATCCAGCGTCTGGTATCTTGAAGTCCGTCTTTCTCATACTTTCCATGTACAGATGAAATATGGCCTCGATCTGATGGTAGATAACCACATCGATGATCAGGTAGTCATCCTCTTCGAAGCAGTTGATGAAGTGGAAGACGAAAGCGCAATCCGTTTCATATACAACTGGCAGCTTTTTGTTCGTTTTTCTGTTGATGACGTGGAACTGAAGCTGGGAATTATATAAAGTGTTTCGGTGGTTAGAATGACCGGGACTGGATTATACGTAAACTTTCCATTAATAAAAACGAAACAATTACACAAAAAATGTTTTTTGTTTTTTTTAAAAGGCATATTTTAGTTCAAGACTCTATTTTTGAATGTAATATATTGCCTGTCCGTCTTCTTCACGAGGCGGAAACAAAACAGTGTCGTTAATGAACTATTTTCAGAGGGAAAGCTTACGAATTTGTGTGCCTTCTAATCGACCTAGCTGTACAAATACAGGATGTTTCAGTCAATTATTGTCAATTTCAGATTAACAGTACATTGGCAATAGCGAATTTATTTGTATGAAAACAGTGTCAAAGTAACAAACAAGAATTACATTTTCATATATGGGTAACTTTGTGGATGACATGCTTTATATGAAACACAGTTCTGTATAATACGGGTGAGCTTTCCTCTTGTCACCTGTTCACACCTGTCCGTGGTCCTCTTCTCCAGTTCAGTCAGATTTCGAGGAGCACTTTGCTGACCACTTTGTCCTTCAGATACCCCTAGAGGAAGTAATCACGCGGGTTTAAATCCGGTCGGAATGGTGGCCTAGAAAATCCGCACCGGAATTTGCTGTCGGGAAACGATTTAAGGCTGCCCGATGGTGGAGCTTGGAGTGCAGGATTTCCAGGAACTCTGGAGTGAGGTCTAGCTCGGTCCTGTCGGGACCGATGTGCCGGAAGAGAACACTGTCTCCATGACATTTCAGGGAGGAAGAAGGAGTCGTGCAACATGGCGTACGTCTCTCCGGTAAGGTTATCATCAAACATGAAAGGCTCATTCACGCCTTGTGCGGAAATCGCACGCCACGCCAAGACTTTCTAGGCACGCAGAGGGGATTAGTGAATTTTATGTTGCATGCAGAGTGTCATAGAAACGCAGGTTATGTCATGTCTCTCGTGAGGTAAAAGTAGGCCCTCATCACTATAAAAGTAGCCACTCACCTCTATAAAAGTAGGCCTTCACCACTATAAAAGTAGCCCCTCACCACTATAAAAGTAGGCTCTCACCACTATAAAAGTAGCCCCTCACATCTATAAAAGTAGGTACTCATCACTATAAAAGTAGCCCCTCACCTCTATAAAAGTAGGCCCTCATCACTATAAAAGTAGCCCCTCACCTCTATAAAAGTAGGCCTTCACCACTATAAAAGTAGCCCCTCACCACTATAAAAGTAGGCCTTCACCACTATAAAAATAACCCCTCACCA